>FYEV01001790.1:377234-388187 GCA_900188565.1 Geosmithia flava
TGGCTCCAGGTCTTTTTTTCCCTTTCTTTTGTACCGACAGATTGGACACAAACCACCCAACCACCATCACCATCCACCATCCACTAAACACCTTCCAGCCAATCCAGCCTCTCCCTCTCCTCTTTTTTCTTTTCTTTCCTTCTGCCTTTTTTTTCTGTTTGCCCACACACTCGGTAACCTCTGCCGTCTTTGTTGGTCCGCGTCCTCTTTTGTCTCTTCTCTCTCTGTCTCTTTCATCATCTCATTCTTCAACTCCATGTCCTTGATGCAATTCACATCTTGTACTACCCAAACTGTTTGCTAAAAACTCTCCCCCCTCTTCCTCCTCCTCCTCAACTCGTAACACCCAACAACACACACATAACTCTCACGACACACATACACACCCCCTCTCTACTATTACTATCTCTGTATATTTTTTTTCAGCTCCATTTTCAGCTAAGCCCAAACTACTCTACTCTACTCCTCTTCCCTCCTCCACCTTAAGGACCGGACCCTCCCCTCTCTCCCCCCCTCCGCCTACCCCCCCCCTCTGTGTAAACCAACCCAAAAGTCTCAAACCCTCCATGGCCCGAAGACGACGCCCACCGAGGCACGACAAACATAATCAAAACGTCAAAAATCACCCAAACATAAAACAGCCACCACCACAACCACCACCACCATCGCTACACCCGCATTTCTCTTCAGCATCCGACGACAACCACTTTCATATAGACAGCAACAGCAACAGCAACGACAATACTACTACTACTGCTGCTGGTAATACTCGAAGCAGAGCGTCTTCTAGTGTCGGTACCGCCAGTGAGCGCGACACTAGCGAGAGCTCCCGCTCCCGCTCCCACACGGCCATGACGAGCGTCCACAACACAGACGACGACGACGAAGATGATCATGTCATGGCTCTCGACCATCCTCCAACAATAACCCCCACCACGAATGGTCGCCACCTCGACATCGTCGTCGACGACTCCACCACCGACCACGACCAGGATGATGAGGCCATGCACGATGCCATAGAGGTCGAGGACCAGGACAACGACGACGACGACACAGATCTCCAATCCGTCTACGCACACACCACCACCGCTGCCACTGCCACCCAGAACTATCCTCCCGTTGCCAGGACGTATCGCACCGAGACGCCCTACCTCACCACAGGGTCGCTAGCAGGGAATTCAGATCTGTGAGTAGCTGACAATGAGCAAAGCAATGAGGCACAGATTGGCCCTGATGCCCCCAAACAAGACACACTGCTAACAACAGCACCCCACCAACGACAGAGCCGCATCGACCCGCTCCCTGTGGGCGCAAGACCTCGACTACCGCGAGATCCACGACCGTCTATACTGCCGCGAGTGGTTCATGCCCATCGACGAGATCGAGCAGCTGCGCCTGTCGCTGAACCACCAGGTGTTCCTGCACGTGCTGCACGGGGAGCACACGACGGTCAAGCTGGAGAAGCCGCAGTACATCCTGGACGTGGGCACGGGCACGGGCGAGTGGGCCATCAAGATGGCCGAGAACTTCCCTGACTGCGAGGTGGTGGGGACGGACATCGCCGCCGTGGCCGAGACGAGCAGCGTGCCCATGAACGTCTTCTTCGAGATCGAGGACGCAGAGGAGTGGGACCGCAGCCCGGACCTGTACGACCTGATCCACCTGCGCACCATGATGGGCGCCTTCCGCGACTGGCGCTACATCTACGAGTGCGCCTACTACTCCCTCAAGCCGGGCGGGTGGATCGAGCTGCAGGACTTTGACGCCACCGAGAGCGAGATGCGCTTCGCCCAGCAGTTCTCCCCTGACTCGCCCATCCACCAGCTCTTCGACGACCTCGAGATCGCCGCCGTCAAGTCCGGTCGCCCCCGCGGCACCTCCCACATGGACCCCAACCTCTTCATGGACGCCGGCTTCGTCGACGTCCGCGTGACGGAGTACCAGATCCCCATCTCCGTCGCCGAGAAGTCGGCCGGCAAGATCTGGCTCATCTCGTGCCTCGACTCCCTCGAGGCCGGGTGTCTCCGGCCCCTGACGGAGCAGATGGGCTGGGACCCCGACACGTGCAAGATTGCCTGCGAGGCCGCGGCCAGGGAGATGGCCGAGCTGGCCAAGGACCCTGCCAAGTCGGAGGGTCTGGTCGTCAAGGCTGTCGTCATCGTCGCTAGGAAACCCGAGGATGCTCCCGAGTCGAGTGGGCCGCCGCCGCAGATGAAGGAACGGTCGGTCTCGCGGTCGGTCTCTCCGATACATGAGTGTTCTCATTCTCATACTCATTCTCACACTCATTCGCATTCGAATCCTCCTGTCGTCGAGGAGGAACAAGAACTAGAAGATGAAGAAGAATCAGATCAGAGACCGACGACTAGTAGACGACCTGAGAGCACTACCTCTCCTCTATTACCTACTGATTCTGGGGCTACTACCGTTCCGAGACATGGTGTTGAATCAGAGGCGTGATCTTTTTTCTCTTTCTCTTCTTCTTCTTCTTTTGCTTTCTTCTTTTCTCTTCTTCTCTTTTCCTTCTTTCCATTGTCTTTAGCCTCTGTTTCATTTTCATACTGTTCACCTCTTCTTCTTACCCCTCTCTCTCCTTTTTATACTACTCTTCTTCTCTTCTCTTCTCTCCTTTCTACATTTATTCATCGTCATCATCATCATCATTCCTTTTCTTCTCTCGTGTACCAGACACAACTTCTTTTTCTTCTCTTCGTTTTTTATACATATACACTTTTTTTTTTTTTTTTTTAACCCAGTTCATGATCTCTAAAGGGGAAATAAAAAAAAAAGGTATCAGCACTTTCTGGCGTTTGGATAGCGGCGTTTTTTTTTTTTCTTCTTCTTTCTCTTTGTCATGTTTTTTTGTCATCTCTTCTTGGACATTTCTTGGACTTTTATATCTTTACAGAGTGCATCATCTTCTTCAAGGTTGGTGCAAAACGGTCTGGATTCATCTTGGTTCTTTACTTTCTACAAGACTGCTTCCTCACAAAAATCATTTCGGAGTCAAGCATCACTTCTTGTTTACAGCTTTGATTCTCATAGGGGCATACTAGCGTCTCATTTTATCTTTTTTTGTCCCCTCTATTTTGGCCATGGATTGAATATACAAGAATACGAATGACTGCAAGTAGCGAAATCAGTGATGACAATATAAGTAACCCGTGATAGAGTTGGGAAAGAAAGAAAAAAAGGAAAGTAAAAAAAAAAAAAAGAAAAAAAGAAAGAAAGAAAGAAAGAAAGAAAGAAAGAAAGAAAGAAAGAAAAAGAAAGAGAGAAAGGAAAAGAAGAAGAGCCGAAATAAGTAGTAGTAGAATAGGCAACATTATAATTGAAGCTACATGACATACTCACACTCTGCCCAATGACGTTCAATGCAAGCTTCGCATTGGCTGTAGCTCTGTCCTGCCTGTGGGGCCTACTCTTGTTAGGTACACCACCACTAGGTAGGTACCTACACCACCAACCCCAACCTCGACACCACCGCTCTGCCATCCTCGACAACCGACGACAACACGACACGACACGATACGATACGACACGTACACGAATCGAAGAGCAGGGTGAAAAGAAACGCCAGATATATATATACCCTCAATATCAACAGGAGGAGGAGGTGGAGTCGCCCTCATCTATCCGTCCTGCCGTACGAACCCAACCACGAGCTACGGAAAGAAAGAAGGAGGGAAATAGCGGGAGGAAGAGCAGAAAACAAAGGGGAAACAGAAAGGGCAAACCGAAAATGGCCCTCGACCTAAGCGATGGCTTCGCCCCTGCCAACGGCGGCGTATCCGACCTAGAAGACCTACCCATCTTCACCGTGGAGCGCGTACAGCTGCAGTTCTCCGTGGCAGCAGGCTTCTCGGCAGCCCAGGTAGCCAACAACGTCATCGTGCTGGCCCTGACGAGCGGACGCATCCTGCGCATCGACCTCAACCGACCCGAGGACATTGACGACATCGACCTGCCCCGGTCGTCGGGGGGCGGCAAGTCGTCGTCGTCGTCAGACCAAAACACCACAGGCGGTGGAGGTGGCGTCATCCGCCGCATGTTCCTCGACCCCACGGCCTCGCACCTGATTGTCTGCACGGCCTCGGGGGAGAACTACTACCTGCACTCGCAGTCGAGGCAGCCTCGTCCGCTGGGCAGGCTGCGCGGCGTGCCGGTCGAGAGCGTGGCGTGGAACCCGGAGCTGCCCACGGCGTCGACGCGCGAGATACTCATCGGCGCGGCCGACGGCAACATCTACGAGGCGAGCATCGAGACGTCGACCGACTTCTACAAGAAGGAGGTGAAGCACCTCAAGAACCTGCATCGGCTGCCGGATGGCCCTGTCACGGGGCTGTGGGTGGACAATCTGCCCTCTGCTGGGAACGGCGATGTGCGGAGACGGGTGCTCATCGCTACGCACGGTCGGCTGTTTCACCTCTCTGGAAAGGTTGGGCTGTCGAGAGACGGGTCCGGGTCGATCTATACGCGGCTGTTTGAGGGGGAGCAGCCTGTTGTTCATGAGCTGTCGAGGTCGTCGTCGGCTGCATCGGCTGCAGGGTACTCTTCGCTGGTTGTGTCGCCTGATCCACCTGCTGACGGGGACGATTCTGCTCGGGCTTCGCAGTCTCTTGAGCGCGCGTACGCGTGGCTCACCTCCCAGGGTGTGTTTCACGGGAAACTCCTCCTCAGCGGGTCGGATGACAGCAGCAGCACCGGCGCCAGCGGCAGCAACAACCTGGGCGCCAAGGTCTTCTCCGAGTCCAAGATGCTGCCTAGGGGACAGATTGTGGCACCCGAAGGGTCGGGGAGACGCAGCAGGGCGGCGGCGTCGTCGGCCGAAGCCATTGACGCCATCGTCCTGACGCAGTGGCACATGATCAGCCTCGTGGGCGGGAGGGTGGTGGCGACGAACCGGCTGACGGGCCAGGTGGTGTCGGAGCACGACGTGCTGGGGGCGGGCCAGCAGACGGTGGGCTTCTCGGTGGACCTGCAGAAGAACACGTTCTGGCTGTTCACGTCGGACGAGATTTTTGAGATTGTGGTGCGCGACGAGGACCGCAACATCTGGGACATTTTGATGAAGCAGCGGCACTTTGAGCAGGCGCTGCGGCACGCGCGCACCCAGTCGCAGAAGGAGACGGTCGCCACCGCCTACGGCGACCACCTCGCCTCCAAGGGTCACTGGGGCGAGGCCGCCGTCGTCTACGGCCGGAGCAACAAGCCGTTTGAGGACATTGCCCTCAGCATCATGGACAATGGGCAGCACGACGCGCTGCGGCGGTTCCTGCTCACCAGGCTGGCGGCCACGGCCAAGTCGTCGGTGATGCAGCGCATGATGCTGGCAGGGTGGCTGGTGGAGGTGTTTATGGCCAAGCTCAACTCCCTCGACGACAGCATCGGCATTGCGGCGCAGGCTGAGACCGAGACTACTCCCGGCGGTGGCAGCACAGGTAACAGCAACAACGAGTCACGCAAGCTCCTGGGCCAGGTCCGGGGCGAGTACCAGGATTTCGTGACGCGGTACAGGACAGACCTGGACGTGCGGACGGCGTACGACGTCATCAGCAGCCACGGACGCGAGGAGGAGCTCCTGTACTTTGCGGACGCGGTAGGCGACTACAACTACGTGCTGTCGTACTGGGTGCAGCGGGAGCGGTGGACGGAGGCGCTGGGGGTGCTCAAGCGGCAGACGGACCGCGACGTCTTCTATCGGTACAGCAGCGTGCTGATGACGCACGTGCCGCAGGAGACGGTGGAGGTGCTGATGCGGCACCCGGACCTGGAGCCGCGGCGGCTGATCCCGGCGCTGCTCGAGTACAACGCGGCCTTCTCGGGGGGGCCGACGTCGCAGAACCAGGCGATCCGGTACCTCAACTACCTGGTGTACCAGGTCGACAGCCGGGACGCAGCGGTGCACAACACGCTCGTGTCCATGTACGCGTCTCACCCGTCACGCGACGAGTCGGGTCTCCTATCGTACCTGCAAGCCCAGGGCGACGACAACAATAACAACAACAGCAACGAGAACGGCAACAACAGCAACAACACGGAAGTACGCTACGACCCGGACTTTGCTCTCCGTCTGTGCATCCAGCACCACCGCACCCTGTCATGCGTACACATCTACACGAGCATGGGACAGTACCTCCAGGCAGTCGACCTGGCCCTCTCCCACAACGAAGTAGACCTCGCAGCCGTGATAGCGGACCGACCGACGTCGAATCCGCCGCTGCGCAAGCGCCTGTGGCTCGCGGTAGCACGCAAGGTGATTTCCCAGACGGACGACGGGATCCGCACGGCCATCGAGTTCGCGGGACGATGCGAGCTGATAAGGATAGAAGACCTGATCCCCTTCTTCCCGGACTTTGTCGTCATCGACGACTTCAAGGAGGAGATCTGCTCCGCCCTGGAAGACTACAGCCGGAGCATAGACCGTCTGAAGCGCGACATGGACGAGTCGTCTGCCACGGCGGCGAACATCAAGCTCGACATAGCGGCTCTGGATCACAGATATGCCATTGTCACCCCCGGGGAGAAGTGCTATGACTGTGGGATGCCCCTTGTTAGTAGGCAGTTCTTTGTCTTTCCCTGTCAGCATTCTTTTCATTCGGACTGTTTGGGGAAGAGGGTGCTTGAGCAGTCGGGCGTGGCTAGGTCTTCGAGGATAAGGGATTTGCAGCTGCAGATTCATAGGGGTGGGGTTACGCAGGGGGAGAAGAGGGATTCGGTCGTCGCTGAGTTGGATTCTTTGGTTGCGAGTTCTTGGTATGTTTCCTTTCTGACTTTCTACATCATATTCACGTCTGATGATGTTCACACACACTCTCCTTTCTTCTTCACTCACCCATACACACTCTCTCATTTTGATAATGATGGTCTTGCTCTTCACACACACTCCTTGACTCACTCACACACACTCTCTTTACACCCTTCACTCTTCACACACACACTCCCTCACTCACTATGATGACCACACACCCTGAATATTCTGCTAACTAGACTTGCAGCATCCTATGCTCTGATCTCGCCATCAAGAGAATCGATGAACCATTCATCACTAGGAACGACAATCTTGAAGAATGGGCTGTTTGAGTCCTAATATTTGGAGTTTGGTGTTTGTTCTGGGACTTTACTTTGGGACTTTACTTTCTTAACGCTGGCATTTTTGCTTTGGGCTTTACTACGGTACTTGACCACATGCACGTTAGTTGATGCTTTACTTCTACTGTCGACGTTGACTACTAGTATAATAATCAATGAGATCATATCGGACATTTACACACTATCAAGTACCGAGTAGTAGAAAAAAAAAGAGGTTGAACCTCGGGATATTATTACGAGTACACTATTTTACATTATTAACACTTGGCACTAGTATCTAGTATCATACACTATTCAGATTTTTATTCTGTGCTTAATTGACTTTTTCATCTGCCCGTGCTTGATTGACTTTTTTATCTGACCGTGCTCAACAGACTTTTCTTTCCTGGTCCGTGTCTACACTATCAGATCCTTCTCAAATAATCGAGATATATATTACAAGACAACATTGAAGTTGTGGCCGACTGACTTAGTCGTAGTGGCGGATTCTATAAAGAGTACATACTACGAGTACAGAGTAATGTACAGCCACCAACTGACTGCTACTACTCCGCAATACGACAGGCTGCCTCTGAGGCTCCAACGTGCACAGCCCCCGAAGCGGCTGATCGGCTTTACTACTAGCACTACTGCTGCTGTTATAGACTGTAGACGTAGCAGTGGTGTATCGAGCATTGGTATATCATACGAGTAAATCTGCCGTGTGTCCCGTGAAAGAAAAAATCTCTATCGATTGGTTTTACATCTTTCTTTCTTTAATAGTAGAGACAGACAGACCAGACCTGATACACTGTTCAGTCCCTAGATATAACACCCCCAGGATGAGATGCCAAGCCTGATACAACGGTTGTGCAAGGGTCGGATCTCCGGCATGACGAAACGATACGTACCCGTAGCCCCCGGTCGTCGTACTCGACTCCTACGACCTGGGGAGACCAGAAAGGCCAGACCACCATCTTGAGAATTCCGAGACACGAGACAGAACAACGACTCCTTGGCTCTCCTTGGCACGCTGGTTGTTTCCGGGGCCATGGTGCTCCTATGCTCTACGGCAAACTATTGCCGATTTGTTCTGTTTCTACTTGGGTATGTAGTCACTTATATTCGGTGCGTCCATTCATCGACTACTCGCACGTACAGTCAATACTACTATGTACAGAGTATCTGTATCATTCACTACAGGTACTAGCAGATATACCGTGTCGGCCAATGTTCAAAGCCCACGCTGGAGGCCGCGCGTCTCAGATCTGATCCCTCTCTGTCCTAAGCCCTGACTATCCTCGCTGAAATCCTGACGGAAGCGCTTCAGGAATCTGGCCCATGACGATGACGAATACTTGTGGATCCCACCCATTGACCCACGTACGTATGCGCCCTACGTATGCGCCTCACCACAACTGGACCTTTGCGTACGACTACACAGTCCGTATTACCGCGTAGACACGACTAGTACTCGTAGAGTGAGCACTCGTGGTCCGTAGACACGACTAAGGACCGGTAAACGGCACCACGTAACGCTATTCATGAGACGATGCGGGTCGCATGGCAAACTTCTCGTGGCCATTGCCGCCAGTGAAGAGATCGATACTACTACTACTACTACTACTACTCGTACTATTAATACTACAGTATGTATTGACTACTGGGAACAGTAACGAGTACATATTCCTCTTATTCCCCCCAATCCCCCCTCCTCCCTACCGGCTGAACGGCTTTGTCTGCGACAACGGACGACCCCGAACCGAACAGCAAGGTTCCACATTGTCAGAACAGTACCCGGTCTTTTTTTTTTTACTATTCCTTGCTTCTATTCTTCCAAGCTAGAAAGATTCTTTGTCTCTCTCTTTCTCTCTATTTTCTATTAAAGATCTTGTCTCTTCCCATTTCAGTCATACACGTTGGGCCAAGACAAGCCAAGATAAACGCCAAGATTGAGGTTTTACAACTACAGTATAAGCCAAGACATCAATCTCACCACTTATACAAGAGATTCAACAACAACGACGGCGACAACGACATATACAAGAAAAGCATACACACAAAAACACATCAACACCAACATGCGCTCTTCTTCTATACTCGCAGCAACATCGCTGCTCCTCTCCACAGCCGGAGCCATCAGCATCCGCGAGCGTGGACAAGATGCGCCCCGCGTCGTCAAGTTCGACCTGGAGCGCAACGAGATCGAGGACCGGGTGACGCACGATCGCAACAGGTATCGCAAGCGTGACTCTGTGCAGGCCACATTGGACAACCACGTAAGTACTCATCATCCCTTCCCATATATACATTGACGTTGAAGAAGAAGAAGAAGAGTGAACACCCCACTAACACCACATACAGAAAGCCCTCTACACACTCAACATGACCATCGGCACGCCGAAGCAAAACTTCCGCGTAGACATCGACACGGGCAGCAGCGACCTGTGGGTGAACGCGGCGGAGTCGACGCTGTGCGAGCGCAAGACGGAGCCGTGCGCGGCGGGGGGCGCCTTCAACGCCAACTCGTCGTCGACGTACGCCTTTGTGCGCGACGACTTCAACATCACGTACGTGGACGGCTCCGGCGCAGCAGGCGACTACGCTACCGACACGGTGACGGTGGGCGGCACGGCCGTCAAGGCCCTCCAGTTCGGCATCGGGTACGAGAGCACGTCGACCAACAACATCATGGGCATCGGGTACCGGACCAACGAGGCCCAGGCGGCCAACCTCGGCATCACGCCCTACAAGAACCTCCCCGCGCGCCTGGCCTCGGACGGCACCATCGCCTCCACCGCCTACAGCCTGTACCTCGACGACCTGGACGCCAGCACGGGGAGCATCCTGTTCGGCGGGGTGGACCGCGCCCAGTACACGGGTGAGCTGGTCACCCTGCCGATCCAGAGCGCCGGCACCGACAGCGACGGCAACGACGTCTTCCGCGAGTTCTGGCTCACCCTCAACCAGGTCGACCTCGCGGGCAGCACCGTCGCCCAGGACATGGGTCTGGCCGTGCTGCTCGACTCGGGAAGCTCCCTGACCTATCTGCCCGACCAGCTCGCCGCGGCCATCTACGACGCCGTGGGCGCCCAGTACGACACCCAGGCTGGCCTGGCCGCCGTCGAGTGCTCCCTCGCCAAGAAGTCGGCCAACCTGACCTTCCACTTTGACAAGCCCGCCGTCATCAACGTCCCCATCGACGAGCTCGTCATCTCCTCCACCGACACGTCGTCCGCCGAGAACGCCGAGAACCAGGTGTGCACCTTTGGCATTGCCCCCTCGGGCTCGTCGTCGTCTGTCCTGGGCGACACCTTCCTCCGCAGCGCCTACGTCGTCTTTGACATTGATAACAATGAGATCTCGCTTGCGCAGAGCAACTTTGACGCTACCGACAGTGATGTCGTCGAGATTGGCACCGGTAATGACGCTGTCCCCTCGGCTACCGATGCGAGCGAGTCCATTGCTGCTACGCTCGGTCTGCCCTCTTCGGCGCAGGCTACGGGCACTATGAACATTACTACTGGGAACAGTCTGAATGATACGGATGATGATGGGGATAGTGCTGCTGGTGCGCTTGCTGCTGCCCCTGTCGTTGCTACTCTCGTGTCGGTTGCTGTTTGTGGGCTTGTCAGTTTCATGATTTAAGTCTCGTGACTGACCGTGCTCTCTGACACCTTTCCTGTTGTCCTTTTTCTTTTTTGTCTCCTTTTCTTTGTTGTCTTATACCATTGATGATACACTCCTTTCTTTTTCTTCTTGATATACATACACCATCATCACGACATGGGTAATAAGGCGTCTTGGTTTTTATATACTGTTTATATGGTTTCGGGAAAATCATACCGGTTAGCATTTTGTGTTATTTTTTTTTTTGGGGGG
>FYEV01001790.1:388442-429314 GCA_900188565.1 Geosmithia flava
GGGGGGGGGACATGAACACGGCATTCATCACTCGTTTTTTTCTTGGCCATTACTCTTTTGCATATAGCGTTGTTTTTTGGATCATAGATACAGACTATGTCATACAAAATATTATATTGATTTCAACCAAAAGTTGCCCCAATAGGATATACAGTGTGTTGACCTACATCTTCATATACAATGTTCTATAATGTGCCACTATACGTGCACCTCTTCTTGCTCTTACTACATCAACCCCATCACTCAATCCTCCCAAACGTCCAGATATTCAACCCAACCTTGGTCCCCTTCGTCACCGGCAGACCAGCATGCCACGTCTCCTCGAACCCACGGCCATCCGGCGTGAAATTCTCCCAGTAGACTGCATTACCAGGCTTGACCTTGAAGGTGGTGCCCACCGTCGTCGTGCCATTCTCCTCCCCATTGCCGTTGCCAGCATCCGAACACTCGACAAACCGACACCAGTGGTCGCCCTCCCACCGACGCGGCAAGAGGGGAAACTCCGTCCCACCGCCCTCGAGCTCCACGCCTTCCTGGCCGGGAGTCTGATCGTCCACCCAGACCATGAAGCTGCTCACGCGACCCCACCCACCCCTGTGGACGTTCCAGTCGTAGTGGTGAGCGTAGTGTCCGGAGGGGGCATCGTAGCGCTGCGTGCGCAACCTCTCGATCCACGCATCGCGACGCCATCCCTGGACGGCCATGGCGCGTCTCTCTATGCAGCGCACGGGGTCTGTGCGGGGGAGCAGAGCGACGTGGGAGTCGCGGATGGAGGTGTCGCGCTCCTGGTCTTGAGATCCTATCAGGGCGGGTTCAAAGATGGGGTCACTATATTCAATGTCAGAGGGAACAGTACATGGAAGAAGACAGAAAGGGGGAAAGAGAGAGAAAGTCACCTGGTCTGAAGAAGATTTTGTCTCTCATCGTCATTGATGAAATTCTCTAGATAGATGACCAGTGGTGATCGGTTGAGAACGTGAGCTATGTAGCTGTCGTCTGGACATTGCGGTGTCGTGGCGTTGGGGGCGTCAATGGCGAGGAGATCCTCGTTCAGACGGGGACGAGGGGATAATGGTCCACGAACTCCTCCTGATGGGGATGAGCGTCGACTGGCGCCTCCGTCGGGGGAGAAGAAGCGGGATATTGGGTCTGAGAGGAATAACAGGGCTGCTACGATGGCAACTATGTATGAAAACATGGTGGGTCGGTGTTATATGTGCCTGCACACATGTGCTTGTTGTCAGTGGTGAGTCGTTTTCACATTGATGTCAATGTGAGCTGTTGTTATGAGTGGGTGGAGCTTCCATAGCTGGAGCTGGTGTAAGTACGGAGTTACGGGTAGAAATCAATCACCCCACTGGGGGGGGGGACCAGAATTGAAGTGACGCCATTACGGGGTTTTGAGGGGGACCACTTGAATTTCGATAAAAAAGAAAATGGACATTTATTTACTATAAACGTTCAATTGATTCCATTCATATATGACGAAGACGAAAAGAAAAAAAAAGCAAACCTCGCTCTGTTTAAAAAGACCGAAATGTAGGGTATCCAATCAATCCATCAACCATGATGAGTCATCCCCGCGCCGCCGGACAATTCAAAAAGATTCCATATCGCCCGCCTCGGACTTCGGCCCTGGTACCAAGGCCGAGTGACGACGGATGACCAAGCAAGGGTCCCTCACGATGTCAGCAAATCCAAATCCAAGACTATGCTTCCACGGGTCCCCCAAACACCTTTGTACCGTGAATCTCGGCACTTCAAAGAGCCGGGGGGTTTGATATCTGATTTCCTTCTTTTTTTTTCAATTCTTCAAATATACATCTATCTTTGGAGAGAGCTTCAGCTAGCTGCACGAGCTTTCAAATCCTCCTTCCACCTTGCGCACGCTCCTTCGCGCGCGTGGTTGTGTTGCACTCGCATTAATTGAACATGGCCATGTTCATGTACACGCCTCCGACGAATCCCCATCCTCACCCTCCGGCTCCGACTGCGGCCCCGGCCGGCGGTCATCATGGCGCCGCAGCATCAGCATCGGCACCGACCAAGGCGACGACGAGAGCGGGGAGATCCCAGAGCAGTGAATCCCTCTCGTGCGTCACCTGTCGAGCTCGCAAGCTCAAGTGTGACCGTGCCAGGCCGGTGTGCACCCGCTGCTCGAGGTCGGATGGCGGCGGACAGTGTGTGTATCCTGAGTCGAAGAGGAAGCCCACCTTTAAGAGGAGGAATGTGAGAGATCTAGAGGACCGATTGGGTATGTTTCAATCGATATGATGCTGTCTCCATGTTGGTGAACCAAACCGCCCTCGGCTGACATGAAAAATGTAAAACGGCAATGTACAGCTCAGGTGGAATTCTATCTCAAGGATTCCTCAAAGAATGACCAAGAGGAGAATACATCGGCTTCATCGTCCTCTGGAACCGTACCCCCGACTGCTGCTCCTGCCGGACCACCACCTCCTCCTCCGGGGACCACAGCTGCCGAAATGGAGTCCATCTCTCTTGATCTGCCGGATTTCTCACCAGATAGCATGACTGATACTCTGTTTGACGACACGCAGCTCATGAGTCTGGGCATATCGGAGAGTCTACCTCCTCCCAATGTCATTGAAGAGCTGTATGTCCTTTCTGTCCCTCACTCTCTTCAAACACCTCTGCGGGTAATGATGGAGACTTTTTTTTGAAGAAAAACTGACCGTGATGACTCAGAATCAACATCTGCATGGAGTCGCAACACCACTTTGTCAACATGATGCAGCCGTCTCGCTTCTGGCAGGCCTTTTACGGCCCTCCGTCTCAGAAACCCCCCATGTTTCTGCAGTATGCCATGTGGACCATGGCATCGCACGTCAGCTCAAAGTACAATGAGTACACTGATGTGTTCTATCGTCGTGCCAAGCACTATGCCGAGGTGGATGAGTCAAGGGTATGTTTCTTTTGTCTTTGTCTTTGATATAATCTCTATGGATATACATGTACTATGCATATGCACACAATCAACGTGTTCAATGTATATGTGTGTCCAAGCACGTATATTGAAACTAACGGATAACAGGAAAATGGCAACTACGTCCTTACCGTGGCCCACGCACAGGCCTACGTCATCCTGGCCAACTACGAGGCCAAGCTCACCCACTTTACCAAGTCGGCCCTGACAGCCTCAAAGGGCATACGCATCATCCAAGTCATGGGGCTCGACCGCATCGACGACGACGAGAACAATGGCCCTGTACCCAACAGGATGCCCCCCGCCATGGATTGGGTGGAGGAAGAGGAGCGCAGGAGGGTGTTTTGGTCGGCCTTTACCATTGACACGCATGCCTGTGTAGCTGCAGGATGGCCAAGTCTGATAGATTCCGATGACGTATGTTTCCTTCCTCTCCCTCTTCCTCAATTTGATCCCGTTTGTTCTCCTTCTTCTTCTTCTTGGTACTGACCGAACCCCCCACCAGATCTCAACTCGTCTCCCCTGCTCAGACGAAGCCTATTTCTCCGGCCAGCAGGAGCCGGAAGCCCCCTACCTCGACGAAGTCTTCACCAGCGGAGCGGGCTACTCCAGCTTCGCGGGCATAGTCGTGATATGCCGCATCTTCAAGGCCATCACCCAGCACGCCTTTCGGTCCCGCCCGACCGACCACCCAGAAGACGTGGTCAACGGCCGGTACTGGAACCGCCACCGCGACCTGGACAATGACCTCGCCTCGCTGTTCCTCTTCATGCCCGATGGCATGCGTCTGCCGCAGAACATGCGCGATTCGTCGGCCATCACGTTGAACCTCAACCTCCACGCTGCCGTCATCTGCCTCCACCACGCCGCCCTGGAGAAGGCCGACAAGTACGCGCTGCCCGAGACGCTCAGGCAGAAGCTCATGTGTCGTCTTGAGGCTGCGGCCGAGGAGGTCGTTCACCTTGCCAAGATGTCCTCTCACAATCCTGCTCCCTTTGTACGTCCAATGCCCTCCTTGCTCACCACCTTGCACACCGTTGTGTAAACAGTTGAGTGTAAAGATTTCGTGCAAAGCTGACTCGTACATCAATTATAGAAAACCGCCTTCTCCGCTATATCTCTCTACTCAGCCGGAGCAGTATACATCTACCTCTCCAAGAAGGAAGCCAGCAGCGCGAACCGGACGGCCCAGCGCTCCAGCCTGCAGCTCATCCTCCAGACCCTCGACTCCCTGAGCCGCTCGTCCCCCGGCGTCTTGCGAAACTTCTTCTACCGAGCCTGCCTCGACGTCGAGCGCAGCAACCTCTCCTCCGTGATCCGGATCCCCCACAGGGGCGCAGCCGTACTGACGTCGGCCCATGCATCCGCGTCGGCGGCAGCGGCAGCCGCTCACTTCGACTACCCGCCTTCGCACGCGCCCCCGTCTCCGACGGCCTTTCCGGGAAGCGCAGGACTGCTCCAGATATCCGACCTCACACGGTCCAAGCCGTGCTTCCAGACTGTCGTTGGCGCCATAGCTCGCAACATTGACGCCCTACCAGATGGCGATGAGACCCAGCAGCCATCACATTCTGCCACCACGACGACCTCCACAGGGACATCCCAGGCGATGAATGGCAAAAGCAATATCGGACAGTCCTCGTCGGATTCGTCTCCTCTCAACACGGCCGTCTTCACTGATACGAGACCACCCAGCAGCAGCAGCCATACTTCACCCGACACGTTTGGCGGCGGGACAGGCAGCGGTAGCGGTGGCGGCGTGGGCGGCGGCGTGGGCGGCGGTTCTGCCTCCTTTATGGATCAGCTCACCGATACTGTCATGGATAATGCTCTCCACGCGAACTGGGGCATTCCCGTGCATCCTCACAATGGTATCGACTGGGGTGCTGACCCGCCTGATGGAAACTGATATTGTTCACACACATACACACACGCCCGCACACGACATGACATGTATATTAGCACATTGTATTAGTAGGTACCTACCGAGTGTAGGGGGGGATTATTTGTACATGTAGTATTAGCTATGTATATACCCCTTTATGACAGCTTTCAAGCCGTGATGGTGTGACTTGTGTTCCATTTCACACGCCTTATAATTTATAGAGCTGTTCCTCTTGCATGGACGCCTTTTGTTGCTCGAGGACATATTCGCGCTACAAGTACTACACTACGACCCCTCCCTCACGAAAGAATATCTGTGCGGACAGCCTCACTATGCAGCTCGTGCAGCTAACCCTGTTGCTATCAAGACTTATAAGTGGTCGCCACGATTGATCCTTTAAGCGCCCCCGCGGCACGGTTAAAGAGGGGTTAACAAGCTAGGTGTTTTGAGTATCCCCGGGTTTCGCATCACCGCTTTCATATACCTTTCGCATTCCTCGATGATGACTCCCTCGAATAAGATAACCTCAGATAGTGGCGATAGCCTCTTCAGCCATTTCACCGTCACCTCTTCAGCAACTGTCGACGGCAACAACTCCGACTAGACGGGATGGAATCATCTAGTGTTTTCCCAAGAGAGTCGGAGGATGCCGGTCCATCGCAACGGGGCCAGCAACAGGCCTATGACAATTCGGGCTCTGGAGTCCAGAACAACATTTTAGGAGGCACGCAAAATGTCAGTAAAGGCAACGAATACGACATGAGCGCAGCTACATTTCATGTACATGGGTCTATGCATTTGGGTGAGTGCTGGTTCCCTCTTCTGCGACTGTCTGGAGTCCCACCCAGACTTGCTTACATTGAACCTTGGACTTGGAATTCTTGTAGGTAACGGCGATCACATCGACTTGTATGAAAAGAGTCTGCAGTCCTTGCAATATCCAGAAATGGACTATCGCGCTCATACTATTGAGGATGCCGCATCGGGCACATGCGAGTGGTTACTCGAACACGAACAGTACAAAGCCTGGGCCTCTAGCGACGGAGGCCTTCTTTGGATAAAGGGACTACCAGGCTCTGGGAAGTCAACGCTACTACGGCATGCTCTTGGCAATATACAAGAGAGCCCGAATCTCGGGAACAATGCTATAATACTCTCCTTCTACTACCATGGCCGGGGAAACGACCTTCAACGGAGCCCCGTCGGGCTTTACCGGTCACTCCTTTACCAGCTTGGACAAATCGACGATGCGCTATCGAGCGTTATGGACATCCTCGCGAGTCGGTACTCATCGTCCCCGGGTGGCAATCCGGAATGGCATATTCCCGAGCTGCAGCGCATGCTCAAGTCGGCAGTTCGAGAGATCTTGGAGACTCGCCCAGTATGGCTTTTTGTCGACGCACTAGACGAGTCCGGCAGGGAGAATGCGATGGAGTTAATCAACAACTTCCATTCATTGATGCGGGATTTCGAAAAGCACGGCTTGAGGCGCTTCTACGTCTGCTTCACTGGCCGTCACTACCCCCTACAACTGGCCCGCCCTAGCAAGTACGAGATACACGTGGAAAAGGAAAACGGCGAAGACATCGCGACTTTTATCCGCGACAGGCTCGAGATATCCCTTGACGAGGAGGCAGCATCAGCCGTCTTAGACATGGTCACGGAGCGGGCTCGCGGCGTCTTCCTGTGGGCCTGGCTGGTCGTGAAGGAGATCCAACAGGAGTGTGGTCGTGCCACCCTGAAAGAGATGGAGGCTGTTGTTGCCCGCATTCCAAAGAAGCTCGACGACTTATACTGCGAGTTTATCCAAAAGATGGATGCCGAGTCTCTAAAGCTCATGCAGTGGGTGTCCTTTGCCTACAGGCCCCTGAAACTGAAAGAGTGGCGATGGGCCGCGGTCTTGGACGCCAGCCGCCAGTATCGGTCTCTGAAAGAAAGCGCGACCGCCGCAAACTTTTGCCCCAACGACGATCAGTTGTCGAGACGAGTGCGGGATCTCAGCTGCGGTCTCGTCGAAGTTACCGCCGAGGGAGACACGGTCCAGTTCATCCACCAGACCACCAGGGACTTTTTTATCGACAAGGGCCTCGCTGCCTTGACCCGGGGCTTGTACCCAACGCAGACTACCAGATCCAGCTCTGAGGTAGAAGCTGAAGCGCACTATCAGCTATCGAGATGCTGCCTACGATACATGGCAATGGAGGAAATAGTCCAGTACCTACCACTCGCATACGATACGTTCAGCGACAGGCTCCCCCTTGTCAGGTATTCCGCAATGTATTGGTCTATGCACGCCAAGGAAGCCGAAAAAGCCAGCGACATGGGTTGGAATGACTGTCTTTTGGACTACTTCGACCAGGAATTTACGCAGTTATATGTCACGGTGCAGTCAAATCTCAGCTACAGCCCCAGTCGCATAAAGGTCGAATGGTCGGTCGGGAGGTTGGCAGAGAGAGCAGGTATTTTACACATTGTGTGCTTTTTCGGGCTCATGGAGCCTTTAAAGAAGATGCTTCGGGGAGGAAAGAGGTACGCAGTCGACATCTTTGCCCAAGACGACTGGGGCCGGACTCCGCTGTCGTATGCGGCTGAGGGTGGACACACGGCCGCTGCCAAGTGTCTACTAGACTTTGAACATGGTAGTTTCGGGATGCTGCGGCTACTACGGCGCCAAAAGACCAACGCTCAGATTGACGTTGCAGACCACCTGAACCGCACTCCTCTCTCGTGGGCTGCGGAATGCGGCCACATGGATGTAGTCCATCTGCTCATCGAGCGAGGTGCTCAATGTGACACCATTGACAAGCGTTCCTACACACCCCTCATGTCGGCTGTAGACAACGACCACACGGATATAGTATATTTGCTTCTCGAGCGAGGCGCCAAAGTTGACTCTGCTGACCGACATGGTCAGACATCTCTCTCGTTGGCTGCAGAGAAGAATAATACGGATACAGTCCGTTTGCTCCTTGATCGAGGTGCCCAAGTCGACTCCATCGACCAGGAAGACCGGACTCCTCTCTTGTGGGCTGCAGTAAAAGGCTGCCCCGATACAGCCCGTTTGCTCCTTGATCGAGGTGCTCAAGTCGACTCCATTGACGAGGATGGCCGGACTCCTCTCTCATGGGTTGCAGAAAAAGGGTACCCGAATACACTCGTCGTGCTTCTCGAGCGAGGCGCCCAAGTCGATTCCATTGACCAGAAGGGCCGGACTCCTCTCTCGTTGGCTGCACAGAATGGCTACACGAATGCAGTTCGCTTGCTTCTCGAGGGTGGTGCCCAAGTCGACTCCATCGACGAGCAAGGCCGGACTCCTCTCTCGTGGGCTGCCGTGCAGTTTGCGTGGCGGGCAAGCGATTCAATTAGCGACATTATGAAGATGCTGCTCGATAGCGGGGCTGAGATTGACCGTCGCGACAAGGACGGTCGGACACCAATGTCGCATGCGGCCGAAGGTTTAGAAAAGGAGGATCTTACGCAGCTGCTGCTCGACAGGGGTGCTATGGTGGATGCCCCGGACAATGTTGGGAGAACGCCCCTATCGTGGGCCACTGAGAGGGCCTCGAGTAATGCTGGCAGTATTAGGCTGCTGATCGACCACGGTGCTAGGGTGGACTTTACCGACATATCGGGCCGCAGGCCGATTGACTGGGCTATGAGGGGGGGGTTGGCTGGTAGAATCAGCGAAGACCTGGCCCAGCTACTACGTGGATGTGAGGGGGCAGAGAGCAGAGAGGCAAGTCTCTAGGTTCCATGTTGAGGAAGATAAGTGCGGTGACGGCATTCAGGCGATTCAGCCTTACGACCTGTAGTAATGTATGTACGCACCTGTATATAACAACGTATATTGATACGCTTGTACCAGTGCTTTTCGAGGAAGTATCACCTAGGAAGAACGCGTATTTGAATTTGGATGACCTCCAGTTGCTGTCATTGATGCTTACCGACGGCCCATTTGACCTTGTCCTTAGAGGACGAAGGTGGGATTTGGGGTCTCGGGGTCTATATCAAAGAAGGGGCTATGATGAGATGAGAGAGGAATCAATTTGGAGTACACCTGTAGCCTTGAAGACAGGGCCTCGAGAGCGGCTCTTACACGTAGTGACATGCAATATCGCGGATAGATAGCTTTACAATTGATGTTTAAGTACATGTACTTATATGTACATACATGCACGTCCTCGTAGTGTCCCCCCAAACCGTGCATGTACCAGACTCTTACATATCCGATGCTCAACAACCAGCAACATCATCATTACACATATCGTTGATGACTGAAAATGGCCGCCGAAAACGATGGCCAAGATGGCAATGGCCCCTCATTCAAAGCCCAGCAAACCGAGCAAGACATTCCCACGATATGTGAAGAGGAACTTTTGTGGCGGTCGGGTCAACATCTTTCGTCGAGCGATTGTCCAGCGGCACCATCCTCAAGAGACCATGGCCAACTCCCGATCGCGTTGCCCAACGACGACGCGAACTTGCGCTCGAGTCGCGCATCTATGACATGCTAGGTGAACATGCACGACTCGTGAAAAAGCTATCCTGGGACCCAACCGAGCTGGCCTTGGAGCTCGAGTTCATGCCGAATGGGACCGTCAAGGAGTACCTAGGGGACCAACCAGAGGTGTCCCTCGGCCAGAAGCTAAGATGGGTATAGCAGGCAGCCGAGGGACTCAGCCTTCTGCATACATCACGTATCGTCCACTGCGATGTCGGCCCGCACAATTTTCTGTTAGACGCAGACCTCCAGCTCAAGATCTGCGACTTCAGTGGGTCGTCCGTCCAAGGATCCGCAACCGATATCCGCCCCGGTACGAGGTATACCAACCCGACTCACGGCTGGCGACCTCCGTCATCTCAGAACGACATTTTCGGCCTCGGGCCGACAATCTACTTCATCGCCACGGGGCTCGCTCCCTTCGACGAAATGCCCAGCGAGTGCGTGATGGGCCGCTTCGAGGCCCGCGATTTCCCACCGCTGCTCGGCGTCCCGTGTGCGGACGTAATTTATCGGTGCTGGCATGGGGACATCACTTCTGCGGACCGAGTAGTCTCACTGGTGAGAGGATACAATGAGGGCCCCGGACTCTAGTCGTACAGGTGCCTTGTGTCATTCCTCAGCCTCTCATCACCACCACCAAGTCTCTCGTTGGTTATTTCAGGTGTTGTCGCCGCTGCTCTTGTTCTAAAGGTCACATGGTTGTCCATCCTTGAGATGGGAGAGATTGCATCTACTACGAGCAGTGTTACGAAGTAGTGTTTGTCAATATCTCCTAATGGAACAAGCCTTTAAAAATGATTAATTTAAGGCTTATATAACTCAGGCGCTACCCCGGGCAGTAGGTGTCTCGGAGCAGTAATGATCCACCCCCGCAGAAGTACAGTAATGGCGGCTGGGCAGATGGGATCCCCCATTCACGGGTTTCGCCTCTCTTGGTAACATCATCGACGGGTGGGATACACCCACAACACACCTGTCCGGTCGCCCTCTCCGGGTACGAGCAACAGCCCTACATCCATCGTCACAATAACTCGAACCGCCATCATAATGTCGCAGCCGCAGCCGGAGCCGGAGCCGGAGCCGCAGGCGGCGCCGCAACCGCGGCCGCAATCACCAATGCGCATCCTCTTGGTGGTAAAACGACGGGCTTCTGAGGCCGTGTGGCAGGAAGCCTGGGATGAGCCGCAGAAGCTCGTCACGCGAGCCCTTAAACACCTTAAGCACGACGATCTCGTCTCTCCCGATCACGAGTACAACGGCCCTAACTGTCGCTTTATGGCGACGTCGCGCTAGGACCCTATGACATTTCTTGTCTTCGACATCTTCCACACCGAGTACAACCCTATGGAGGCCCACCTCCCAGGCCGTGATGAGCTTCCCGTCACTCCGATCCACCTCTCTCGCAAGAATAAACTAAAGTCGTACCCGCCGCAGCCTATCGGACGGGTTAACGAGGTTATTAGAGAAGCCCACGACATGAACGGTTGGGATGCCCGTCCGCCCTATAGGATTGACCACGCAGATGGCGCATACCCCGTATATCTACGTGCACGGAGGTTTACGCAACCAGGGAATACTAAGCCTTGACACTTCGCCCGTAATATTGAACCCCCCTCCTCCTCCAATGTAACACGGGTCCCGGGCAAGGTCGGACGAGTAGGGTTCGAGAAACAAGACATGCTGAGTTCTTGCTAATAGACCGTACCTGATGATTTTGCGCTTCCATCCCCTCCCAGACTTCACTTTTAGCACCACTAAAAGCTATTCAAAAGGCTCACACACAATGACTACAGCAATTGAAGCTTGTCTCATGCATGGGATAGAACACATGAACAACTGGGAGTTTTCACGGCTGTATGAATTACTATTTATCCTCCAGGTTAACGACTGAATAACTGCTTAAGATCTTTGTCATCGGTGAAGACAAAAATACATGTAATGTTGGCCTTTGGTGAGGGGGCGGCGAGAATGCCGGTGACAAGGGCCGAGATGAACAAGATGCTTGGCAACATCAGTGCAATGGAGATTTTTCTTTTTTCTTCGACCCGACGATGAGGCTACTGGTAGTATTAGGTTTCTAATGTCACCGAGGTTCTTATCTTGAGGTAGCGAGCTTCTTAAATATTTCTGATTTCAGCAACAAAAGAATGTTGCGTCCATGGTGTTGCATAACACTAGCATTGAACCTCGTGCTCCTAATCACGCACCATCAATTTAACAATTGAGTGCAGGATTGACAATGAAACATTGGGGAAAACATTGACGGCTCGGGCCGGACCCGACTACCCTTGGCGGGCCGCGCGCCGACCGGCCGCGAGATACATGTACCCGGGTTCGTCGTAGATGAATCCGAGCCATCTTGAGGGAAAATGTAAAAAGAGATTGGCGCTGCAGCTTGCGCCATTCACGCTTAAGAAACGCCATGGATAATATCAAGATTATAGACAGAGATCAATAAAATCAATAATAACAGGCAGAAGATCAAACGTATGTGCCAGCTCTGCCGTCAAGGTTTGGCAAAGGCCGTAATCGCGGGATCTACAACGGACGGTCGGTGCTACCAGCTGTAGGGGTCCACCAAAACCAGACCTTTATATGTCAATATAATCAAGCACAATACCTATATAAGTAAGAGGCTCAAAAGACAAAAAAAAAAAAGAAAAAAACATACAACAGCGGGTATTCGCTGGTCGTCACCGACCCAACTACTAATCCACCGCTTAGTGGCTTGACTCTGGGGGAGCGGACGGGACCCCGTATTTTCCACTAGCTATGGTCGTATGTGGTATGGAAGTTGTCCAGTTTAGCTTATATCCTGTGGGCAATATGGGTGGCCATCGCAGACTGCTTCAACTTCTGAACACAGCTCCTTGGGATATATGTCTTGTATCCAGAGCCCATTGTGCGATGAAAGTGCCTGCTCGTAGCAATCATGTCTGCGCGTAAAATGACGGGCCAAGAAGAAGAGAGTCGTAACGATCAATACATTGATGTATTACACGGAGGTGGCTGGAACGCCTCTACGGGTAGAAAACAACGCACCAAGCGTTCCTTTCCCTTGTTGAACACTCTCTTAATATCAATTCAAGGCTCAATTTGGCCAATCCACTATTTCCAATTATCATAGCTACCCGAACTGCTCACACAGGTACTATGGAGTACTTGTGCTGGGTGCATGTGGGCTGGGTGGGAGCGATGCCCCTCCTCAATCCTTCCATTGACACGGACCAACACGCATTTCCGCAGTCCCTTCCCTGGCTATACTATGTAGTAACTTGCTCCTTCTTCCACCATCTTGGGATGATCCCTCTTCTCTTCTAGGTATCTGAACCCTGGAATCTCTTCGACCTGAACCAAATCCAACCTGAGGATGGCACCCAAATTTATCGACGACCTGCCTATGGAGCTACAGCTCGCCATTGGCCGTCGCTTGCCATGGATCGACAGTGTTTCACTCTCAACAGTGCGCAAAGGCGTGAGGCCACTTTGTGAAATTCTCGTCTTCTCATCCATCAGATTGAGATGGACTAGGTTAAATGCACCGCCCGTCGATCTGTTGGTGCGCACTCTTCTTGAGAGGCCCGAGCTCGGCTCGCACGCTTCGTCTCTAGAGCTCACGGGGGATCCCTTCTGCATCAAGGACGGCACACTTCACGGCGAGGAGATGGATGCACCTCGTCCCGTCAATTCCGAGGTGCCGGCCACACTCCAGATGAATATGGACCTCCTGCCTCGGGATAAGCTGATAGCTACTATGGCGCGGTCAGCAATGGGCCACAAATTGTCTGATGCGGCAGACGCCTGGCTTGACGGCATCAGGACTGGTGAGCGTGATAGCTGCATTGCGCTTCTCGTATCCATTCTCCCCAACCTGAAGCGCCTGTCTGTATCTTTCAACTGGGCTCGGCAAGACTTTTTCTTTCTTAGTCACGCTGTCATGAATCACGGAAGCCTCGTTGACGTTAACCTCGCACCGAAATGGAAAGCCCCGCCGATGGACAGGAAAATAAGACAGGGGACTAACTCGCTCGACATGCTTCGGTTCTTCTACTCGGACAAGATCAGGAACCTCTCTCTCACAATAGAGAACCCGCTCACATTTTCTTGGCCCCTTAGTCACCCCCCGATGGCCAGCAATCTCAGCGTTCTTACGATTGTACGTATCCGAGAGCAATTCTTGCCTCCGATTCTCTCAGCCCTGGGAGGCGCTAAGCGACTCCGCGTCCTAAAGTATAGCTGGGAGTTTTGGGACGGGTTCGACAGGGAGGTCAGCAATGAAATCCTGCACCTTGATACATTGGCTTCTGCCATCTGTCAGTGCAAGGATTCCCTTGAAAGAGTCGAGCTTGTTGGACACAGGTTCCCGGACTGGGACGACGGGGATTACGACGATCCCGAGGTCTTCGCTCACGGAACACTCCAGCAGCTCACACAGATGCACCGTCTGGAATGGCTTGTCGTGTCTTGGGCCTTCGTCCTTGGTTTCGTCGAGGGGGGGTACCATCCCGGACGCATCGCATCCATCATGCCGCCCCAGCTCAAACGCCTCACCCTGACCGACGAGCTATCCTACAACTTGATGGAGCCAGAGCCTTATGACGGCGTCGCCTTGGATATTATCCGGTCTGAGCTCGAGAGCGGGGCAATGGACAGTCTGAAGAATCTCCAGGTTGTTGATCTACCTGAGACCTGGAACGGTGGACACCAGACGCCCGAGTGCCGGGCAGAGCTGGAGCAGCTCAGTCATCGTTTTGGCTTGACAGTGAGGGAATGGCCTGCCGGAGAAAAAGCTCTGGACATAATCTCGGATCCGTTAGAACCCAAGAAAGGGTGAGTGTTTCCATATATAACGCTCGAATCTATGCATTCAGACGATTGGGGACTGCGGGTTCACTTGAGAGATGAATACACCCATCATATATGTAACACCCATATGCTAGGAATCTGGGGGTCTTCGAGGGGTGCACGTCCAATCGTGTAATAAAATAACGATATCACAGATAGCTCTAGGTTGATTTTTTTGTCATGCTTCTAGCTATTCTCAATCTGCGAAACCGCTTCATTCCCTTCCTTATCATCGCAGACCTTATAGCAAATCCCTAGCACCTGGAGAGCTTCCTGTCCCTGGCTCAGAGGTAGATGTCGCTAGTACGTCTGCTGCCACTGGAAGTCCATGTTTGATGGATAGCCAGACCAGGTCTAGGGCCATCCTCGAGACCAGGACTGCGGCCACGCCCCAGACGTGCCAGACCGCATAGGGTGCCACGGTAGGGACCCGCCCTGCGGTCCTGCTGCAGGCTGGAAGGGCAGGGGCAGCTGTTCCCCTCTGAAGAAGGGCTGCCCCCATGGCGGCTGTGCCTGTTCCCCATACAAGGGCTGGGGCGCCCCCCATGGCGGCTGTGCCACTCCATATCCATACAAGGGCTGGGGCGGCCCTGGATGAAGTGCTCCTTGATACGAGGGCGGAGGCACTCCTGGGGGGAATGCCTCCGCTCCTGGATACAAGGGCTGGGACGCCCCTGGCAGTAGTGCGCTCGCACGGGGATGGGACCATTGGCCAGTCGACTGAGGCTGCATACCGGCGAGGTGAATACCGTAACGCTGTGCATAGAAGTCCGCTTGACAAGTTGCCATTTGGATGTGGTGTTGGTGTTCCCTGCGTCTGTCTGCGTCCTGATAGGCATACGGGTGCGTATCGAGATAGTCGATGCGCCGTTGGACATTTCTGCAAAAGGAAACAAAGTATGTCTTGATCAGCCCTTGAAATCAAATAACACTTCCCTTCTTAGAAGGGCTGGGATGGGTACAAGACTCACTGTCTGGTGTCAACCGCAGCCTCAGCTGCTAGGGATGCCAGATGTCTATGCTGCTGAGGGCCCAGTGTCGAAGGGTCAACGTCGAATGACCCAGCTTGGGCTATATACGCCCAGTTATATAACGCCGTAGACAAATTCGCCTCATCGGCCCTTGGTGCATAGTATTCATGCTCATTACGCAACTGCTGCGTCGGGTGCTCGTATCCGTGGATACCTGGGTATGCTTGTCGCCGACTGGCCTCATACATGTATGATTGAGGATCTTGCTCCAACGTAGACCAGGACATGTTGTTACCGAGATAAGCCATGATGTTTAAAGTAATAGACGTGCTTGGTTGTCTTCAAAGAATTTCAGAGATGAGAGCTGGATGATGGTGGAAATGGATAGAGAGTCGCTTGTATTGATCCCAGCCCATCTGTCTGTGCGTACATCTATCTTTTATAGATAGCCGCAGCCATCATAGGTTATTGAGTGAGAACGATGAATCTGATTAAGTCTTCCAGCTATGGCATGCGAACCAGGCCGTTCAGGGCAATCATACACAAATAGCTGGTTACATGCCTCGCCTTTGCGGGGCCAGTCGAATCGGTCTGTGTTGTGCCCATCGACGTTGTACATGCATGCTTGGGAGTTCAATGGGTGGCAGGTTACCCCAACACCGGGCCGGTGTCGATATCGGCACCCGAGAACCTCCCTCTATTGATATCTTAACCGTGGTCGTGAATCATATCTGCTAGGAAGGTGACGAAAGACGCACAACGGGTCTATAAGACGTACACAAGGCTTCTAGACTGGCTGGTTGACTGACTGACTGACTGTCAGGACCTATTAGTAGACCGGACCACGGCTAGAAGTGGAACACAGGGATCAGACAGTCACTTACATACATATATTTTGAAGTACATGTATCACCTTCCTCGTTGCATTTTCCCGATTCTAGAAAACAACATGAATATACAAATAGGGTTGGGGAGCTAGCTCAAGCTACGGGAAACACAAAGATATAATGTACCACTCAACGAGCTGCAAGAAGCTTGGTCTAATAGACAGTCAAACAGACAGTCAAACAGAGTCAACCGGTCAGTGATTCAGTCTTCCAGTCACTCGGTGACTACACCTATCAGTCAGTCCGTCAGTTAGTCAGTATCAGAAAATGAGTCTACACTTAGGAGGGGTCTGGTGGTTTAGATAAGTAACAAGGTCTACTAGAGAGAAGCGAGGTAGAGGCGAGGTGGCAGCAAAGGTGTAAGAGACGCAGATCACGTAGTAGTCAAGCAGATAGATGGAAAGCAAGACGGTAAGGTATATTGAGATCTAAGACCGAATCTTAACCCTTCTCGTAATACAACACCTCTATCAAGCCTCGACGTCTCTCTTTTCTTCGCATCGAGTTCACATTAACAGTTTTGCTTATATCGGTAGGCCATTTTCAATTCGTTGACGTTTCAATGTTTTGCCTGCACGTACGGAGTAGTCAGCATGTCGTTACAAGGAGTGTGATATGATCATGTATCAGCACTCTCTTCTCTGTTCGTATTTTGAAGGTCAAAAGGAATGGAAATCCCTCAATAACTTCGGAAAGCGAATACAACGAAATGGGAATGTGTTTTTGGGTAGGATTATGAGATTTCTAGGAAGTTTTGATGCAACATATGCATGATTCTCATCACCTCTCACACCTATTGTTGCAAACCTCTTGTGATGAGACTCAGTTCGGGGGGGCCGTCATGATAAGATAGTTTTAGGCAGAAAGGAATGGGAAAGCATTTTGATGTTCTTATTGATTTGACAGGTTGATGAGGTTGCTAGGAGATTTGGTCCAACTTAGATGTATGCCTGGTCATTACCACTTTTCGCACATTTTGTTTTTCCAAATCTCCTCTAATTAGACTGATACTACGATATTCTTAGAATAAAAAGAAAATAAAAGAACAAAAAGAACAAGAAAGAGGAATGAATATATCGGAATAGGAAAAGAAGAGCCAGGCTTATTCAAATCTAAATGGTTGGCCAGATTACTGTTACAAGGTAAAAATCAACGTGGTATAGGGTGAGCCAAGTTGTCACATCGTTTCCTATATTCAGGATCATGGAATGAAGTCGGCGACCGAGTACCGAGGAGTACCGAGAGATCATGAGAGAGAGAGGGAAAAAAAAAACTTAAAGGTCCTGGTTTATGCTAAGACAAAGTGGTTGGTCTTGTCTTGTCTTGTCCAGAACTCCAAACTCATCGTGAGGGAATTATGTGCTAAACTTAGAACGTGGACCTTTGTGTACAGACCCTGGGACACTGAGACACTGGGCAGTTTTAAAACATACAGTCCAAAAAAACAAAGGTCGGGATCATGGAAACAACACGGAGTAGAAGACTGACCGAGTCTACTACGGAGTACAGAAAAGAAGGTAGAGTCGAGGCTAAGAAGGCTTTGGATTGAAATCATGATGTACGAGAATTTACTCAGACTTGAATGTTTCTTCTTTCTCTCTCTCTCTCGAGGTGAGTCGCTTGCACTTGTATTGATCCCTGGGGGGAAAAAACAACCCCTGGGTCTATCCGTAATCGTGTCGGGCTTGCTTGTATGTTTCTATGAATATTGAGGGCGCTTCGGTCCCTTGGAGGTAGCTTCAATGTTGGTAGAACCGCCTTGGTAGAACCGCATGATGTATGGTGTTGTGAGATGGAAGCGCCTTCTAGGAATAATCCCAGCCAGGGCGCACCTGACACCCGCAGAAAGGGACATTGTTGATGGGGGAAATGCAATTGTTGTTTCGCGATTTCTCGTGATGCCAATGTGATGCCAGTGTCCAAGGGTTGATGGATGAAGGGAGCCACTCCGATTGGGTGAAGTGGGGGAGATCTTGGCGGGTGAACCGATGTTTTTCCAGGGGGGGAGGAGGTCGCGCGTCTCAACAAGCTCAAACCAAACACCGCATGCCTCATGTCCTATGCTTCAAAACAGGAGGTCTCTTCCAAACTCGTCCCTGACTGTCTCCCCCCATCGCCCGACCTCGGTTCCATCCGTGTCTGCTAAAGAAGGGAGATTTTGCTCGCTAAGTTCAAGTTTGTTTATATGCCCAGATCGGATCCTCGCACCGTCAAGCAACGCCAGCAGATGGCGTTTCAAAGCCATGTACACCTTCCTCCTCGACGGCGTCTGGTGATTGATAGGGGCAACACGGAGCAACTTGGACATTGAAGTGAAGGGTGAAGGGGCCTTGAAGGGGGACATTCACATTATCAGCCTCACATCGAACCATTTTACATCGAACCATGTTACTGTTCACGCACGGCTTCATCTTCAAACCCAGCCAAGGTAATGCCAGTGGATCTCTCGGCGGGCCTCGGGCGTTTTATCTCCCATCATCTCCCACCACCATTGGTCCTCAGCTTCAAACACCATGGGAAATCGATGAGCGTTTTGAGTGGTTGGAGAGTGAATGGGGGATGTACTACTATGTGCACACAACTCCGGCACGACTCCACCATGAGGCTACTCTACGGGAATTGCAGGGCATTGCAAGGTCTTTGCCGAAATATTCCCCTCCACAAGTGCTTACGAGTACGAGTACCGACTCTAGCTGCCCCCCGTGCATCCAGTTAGCCTCCTCTCACTTGAGGATATCTCCCAGGAGTCAATATCACTGTCTTCCGTTTCAGGACTCCCTCGCGGGTCGAAATATACATGAGACTCAAAATGAGGCTAACATAACAAATCACCGCTTGTTCTCTCCTATTAGCAGCAGGGGCGCAAACCGTTTGGTTTAAATTAATATCACCCATCCATTCAGTCTCGTGTGTATTCTTCGACCCCCCTGCCGCGTTCCTTTGCCGCGGTCCTTTGCCGCTCACTTCAGACCAGATTCTAGCCTTACTCCGTCCCCACTATTGTTGCAGTTCGGTTTGACAGTCTCTCTTGGCGATACAGGTCCTCCTTTCTATAGCAGATGGGTCTGTCTTCCGGTAGTAGGTGATGCTATTCGGCTCCTCGTACAAATACAAGCCTCTCACACCATCTCCAATATGCTCTTCACCCATTCAACCATCCCATTCACCTTCTTTTCTTTGAGCCTCCTGGGGAGTGTCTTTCTTTTACACTTTTCTTTTAATTTTAAAAAAACATAATCATCACGCCGGTCGTGCTTTATATTCTTTTCAACATGTATTACTCATCTTCTATCCTTCCTTTCATCGCCCTCATCGCATCCGTTCACTCTCACGGTGTGCTTCTCAAGGCCGAGGGAGACTCGGGCGAGAGTCAAGGTTTCCTCAGTAAGTTCCTCTTCTCTACACAAAGACCTTGAGAGAGACTTTTCATTTTCTCATACTCATTCCCTTTTTTCCAGTCAACAATGGTCTTCCTCGCAACTGCACAGAGATCAGCCCTTGCCAGCTCGACAGCACCATCATTCGTGATGCCGAGATCAAGCAAAACATTGTCAACGGTTGTGGTCGTACCGAGCTCAACGGCAACATCGACATCGGGGAGCAGACCGAGAACGAGATCGCCGCCAACAGGATAACATCTGTTCAATCTGGCTCCACCATGGAAGTCACCATTCACCAGGTGAATGCCGACGGTGCCGGTCCTTACGAGTGCGATATCGACATGACCAGCAACTCCGGTACTTTCACTCCTCTCAAGGTTACCAACAACATCCCCGGCGAGAACGGTCTCTCCCAAGCCAAGGAGAAGGACTTCACCATCAAGGTTCAGATGCCCGACGACATGGACTGCATCGGAGGTACGTGACCCACCCCCGCCCATCACTCCACACCCGCTCCGCATCGACTAACATTGAACCCCCTTTTAGCCTCCTCCGGTAACATCTGTACCGTCCGCTGCCGTAACAACGCCCTCGCCGGTCCTTTCGGTGGCTGCGTTGCTGTCAAGCAAACCGACAACCAAGGTCGCACCAACGAGACGGCCGCCGGTGTCGACACCAAGCAAACCCTCAGCGCCATCAGTCAGCAGATCCAGGTCAACAAGGAGGACCTGCCCGCAGCGCTCGCGGCAAACCAGGCTGCTGGCGCCGCGGATGGCGATGCCGGTGCTAGTGCCATCGCGGCACTGACCACTGGAGTCCCAACGGCCACAGATTCGGCCAGCGAAGCTGAGGAGACTGGCGACAACAACAACGACGACGACGACGACGACGACAACAACAACAACAACCGTGGAAACAGGAACTCTTTCGGTGGCGGCAACTTCGGTGGCTTCGGCGGCTTCGGCAAACGTGCCGCCAAGAAGGCTGTCAAGTTCTTCGCCTAGAGAGTTAACTCTCTCCCGGCTTTCCCTTAGATGGCAAGAGGGTCACCCGATGCAAGGCAACGGCGACCAAGAACCCCAAGAAAATCTACGCTTGTACGGACTTTTTTCTTCTATGGTACGGGCGAGGAAAGGAAAGGAAGATGGATGGTGAGAGATGAGATGATGTGTTTTATTAGAGTGTTGAAAAGTGTAGGAAAGGGGAAAGGAAGGTGAAATGGGTAAAAAATAGAAAAATACAGTAAATGGTTATGGGTCGCCATTTTTTTTTTCTTTTCTAAATTCTGTCAAGAGGATATGAGAGTTTTGCCGAATGATTTCATGTGTGATGTGTGTCACGGAGCGACGCCGTGGACACCACGAAGGCAGGGTCAAGTATGATGGAGGTCTAGAAGTTGAATTCCCGAGTCGATCTGTGAAGATTACCTCCTTTTATGGTGATCACTGGGAACCTTCCTTGAGTTCTTCTGTCCCCCGTCGTCTTGGTGAATCTCAGCCCGGGTCGCCATCATGACCGCTTCTAACCTGTGACACTTGTACATAACTGCTAGGCCTATTCACGTTGAATCCATCGGCTTTTGTAACGACCGAGGGTGCCAATAGGTTGGGTGAACACCATTAGCATGATCCTCCTTATACGGCGGGCTCGCCTCCCAGCCATGCACATTGTGAGCTATCCTAATAGCCTCGTTTACCTGGCCGATAGGCTGTGGTGGATATGACTTGATCCTATCGTCTCGAGATATACGGACCACGGTAACCGGTAGCTCGTTCTTGCCTGGGAGATGAGCTTCGAGGGGCTCATAGTCGACGTTATATAGATCAAAAACGAGTAGGATAGTAGAGTCCCAACGCTCCACTGCCATAAAGCGACACTCGGAGCTATTATACTCGTTTTGCGGTGTAACGAGCCGATCGAGCTTGAGGTGTTTGAGGGCTCTCGTGACGATCTTCTCTGGCTTATCCCAAGCTTCTTCCCATGTTTTTTCCGGGGCGCGTCGCTTGACAGTGACTAGAACCCGCATTGGAGGTTGTACGTGGTCTGGCGTAAAAGCTTTATCCATGTTTATTCCTGGTTCAAGTTGTTCAAAATCCGTACATGGAGAGCGAGGGAATGATGATCAATGTGGCCAGTCAATGAGGTTGTCAAGTTGAAAAGCATCCGCGCACGCACTCGCTGAACTACGGTGGCTTGGCCCACCCCTGTACGAGTAGTGGCTGATATTGGCCATAGTGGCTGTGGTGGCTGTGGTGGCTATACTCCGTAACCCAGTACGCAATGCGATGGAAACCCCATCCTCTAATCTTCTCGACTACATGTACGCGACCTACACGAAGCAAAGCATCTGCGACAACACTATGGATGATACACGACTGGTGACACGTTGCCCACTCAACAATGCGCAATTCACTGACACGCCCATGACGTCGCGCCATCCCGTCGGCCGGAATACTTTCCCCTCACCATTGGCCGCGCATCGAGCTTTTACAAGCACCCTGACAGGACGCGACGGGATGATAGGGCCATGAGAGAGAGAGATAACAATAGAACTATGTTTGCGCTTTTCATTTTGAGACACTATATCTGTCCCTTGAATACCTTCAAACGCTCCATGGCTTCAATCCGTGCGGCTTCATGGCTCAGCCATTGGCCCTGGCCTGCTGCCGCTTCCAAGCAGGCATCGCCCATTTGACGACATATTCAGATTCCAAAAGTTGATGAGCAGCTGGCCTCGCTTTGGGCTCGAAAGCCAACATTTCCCTCAGCAGCTCTTCCAAAGCCCGCAGCTCACCGCCCTCGACGTTCCACTCGCACGTCTCGGGCGTCTCGCCGCGTCCCATGTCCCACAGGCGCTTATGCAGCGGTCTGGACACAGGTGTATAGATCCTCTGGATGTTGCTGGTCCAGGAGCCGTCCTGCTCGAAGAATTCCTTCCGATTCTCCCAGCTGTTGAACCATCGAGCAGGTGGCCGTCCCAGCGTGCTGATCATGTCGGCCAAGATGTCGTCCCGGTCGTCACTGAAGGACTCAAAGAGGGCCCTCTCGCCCAGAACTTCGTACAGGCTGAGACCGAGCGTCCATATGTCTGCAGCCAGAGTGATGGGCTCGTGGAAGAAGTCTTCCGGAGGCAGGAAGAGAGCCGGCGTGTGAAGTTGCGGGGAAGACTTGGTTGCGGGCAGAAATGAGGTCCCGTAGTCGTGTATCTTGACGATGGGGTCGATGAGCTTATTCGCGGCCACTTTCGTATTCATCGGATAGACAGCATATGGTGGCGCGTGGTGGTCGACTGGCGTACCGTCAATTCTGGTGATGGGAGCTTTGTACAAAGGATAAAGTTTGTAGATATCGTCGAGGCCGAGCTTGTCAAAATGGGGATTGCTCAATAGAACGTTTCTTAGGTGCAAATCTTTATTTGCATGAGAATAGATGTAAGTATGCTTGCAAGATCGCTCGGGGGAAGCCAAGGCGGAGGAGAGGCTTACCTCCATGGCATACGCCTTGAGAGTGCAAGTATGCGAGCCCCATGATAAGCTGGGCTGCGATAGATCTCGCTGTCTCAACGGGAAACATGAAATTGTCCGATTTCTCCTTGGACGCAGCAATGCTGCACCCGGCTGGCTCTAGCACAAGGCATATGTGAGTTCCGTTGGGCCCTCTGAGTGAGAAGTGGTCAAGGAGACGAGGCACGAACTGCAGTCCAAGTTGCGTGGGTTCCGAACCAGTGCAGAGATGACGCATAATGTCTGCTTCGGCGCTCCGTGACGCTTCGCTAGCCGCCAGGACCTTGAGGGAGACGTAGTGCTGCGCTATCTTGTCTCGCGCGAGCCAAATCGTCGAGTATCCCCCGAAGCCAAGTTTATGGACGATTTCATACCGACCGTCTTGGAAAGTGTCCCCGATGGTGATCGGATGGAAGCCACCGGTGGTATAGTCCTCAAAGTCTTCGAGGTCGGCCTCCGGAACGTAGACAAGCTCAGGTGGTTGATATATGTCATCGGCCATTCTGTGGATCCCTCTGTTGTATGAGGACGAACTAGTGCCAAAATAGAGAGGAGAGACGTTAAAAATCCTAGGTGTTGATGGCAAGTAGGCACGGTGACGACATGAGGATAAACAATGTTGGTAATGAGCTGTCCGGATGGAAGGCAAGCGAGATGAGCTCCAGGGGAGTCTCCAAGAGAGCCTCATGGTTGATTGACTACAGTGAATGGCTTGGGTTCAAGATTGGAGGTCGCATTTAGCAGAGGACACTGCCGACCAATGGACGGCCCCACCCCCAACGGATCCCTCTTTTTTCATTGGCCAGGACATAGGTCAGCTCGTCTCAGGCCATAATTCGATACATGCGCCCCGTACCAGGCACCAGCAAAATAACAGAACACCAGACATACATGTATTGAAGGCTGGAATCTCACAGGAAAGCGAGGCAGCTTTCAAAGGACCTGGTGATGATGTATTTTCCATTTCCTCACTCGGCTAGTAACAACAGGCTACCCCTCTTTTGGCCTTTCCAAATATCACATGATTGGATGGCTCCTGCTCGATGCTGAATTAACCGCGCGACAAACGAAACTGCCAACGTACCATTATTCGGCCCGCAGTAATGATCTACTGGCCAGTGCCTCTTAGCGTCTCAAGGAACCTTGATGTGCATGAAATCGATGCTAAGCGCCTTCAAACGGGACGCAGGAGCTATTGCAGGCAACATGCGATCGCGGGGCACCTCCGCAACCCGGGCTCTAAAACCCGGGCCCCAGATGGCCATGTCCACCGTGAAATCATTGAATATAAAGACCCCATGTACGGAGTAGGCACTAGCCAAAGGGTAAGACTGCCTGGGAGAGACAACATTCCTGAATACGATCCACCAGCTTTGCAAGGCCACATCATGGCATCTCGGCAGATTGAGTACATCTGGAAAGTTGCTCGTCCTAAAAACGAGGCTATCGCGAGAGCGATGATGCATGCAGCCTACAACACTGCAATCCAGACAGACCCAAATTCAACCCAAGTTCTGATTCGGTAATGCAAACTTTCTACAACTATGTGCCTTTCAAAAAGGGGCTCACTTCCCCGTCGTTCGAACTAACTCTTAATAATTCAGGTCATATGTTCATGCGTCAACTCGAACCCGTGGCGTTTATAAGAAGGACGGCCCTCATGTCACTGTCGCTGTGAAGAACTTGGAAACTCAACAACAGGGAGTACATCAGACCAGCCATGGCTACACGAGGGACCCCCGTTCATTTAACGTGGTCAGAGTTGTGCCTAGCAGTTCCATCAAACCCGACGCTGTGGCCGATGCATGGCCAATCGAAATGGCCACCAGGCATAAAGATGTTTTCGTCGGGGAACCTGCTCTTTTGGGGCCAAAGGATGACTTCTTTACTTGGCCTTCGGAGGAGACTGGGCAGTGAAACTAGATAGGAATGTGCAGACTCTGAAAGGCTGATATTTGGAAGAGGTCGGTGCCGTGTGGTAGGTCATACATAAGATAATCGAATGCCAACATGCATGTATGTATGTAGCCGAACAGACCCGTCTTAAATTCCCAAGGATCAGAGACGTCATCACCGGCGGGCTCATAATGTGATTAGGCGGGGACACAGAGGGTGTAAATATATGTAATCGTGCAGTCTATTGTTACAGTGAGGAATTGCCAATATCAACATCAAAGGTACACGTACATGTAAGTCAAATTGTGACGTTTAGCCAACTCTAGCTACACGGTAGTCAGAGATGAAGCACCAGGTCCAGAAGAGCATAGGTGAATACAACATTGAACCACTCTACGGACACCTACACAATGGTCGTATGTGAATGTGGATGCTCGCAAGTTAAATGTTCATGTTGGTATAGAGTCCCATTGCCATTGATCTATAATAATGTCACCACTACTTACCCTGCATGTACTCAAGGCACCGTTTGAACCCCAAGTTCGACAATGAACCACCCCGGCAGAGAACTACAAGTCTTCCGGGGCTGGCAGAGCAAACGGTTTTCGACCGAGCTGTATAACCTCATCCAACATTTCAAGGCGGTCTTGTCCCCAGAACGGCTCACCCTGGAGTACATAGAACGGCGCCCCAAACACTCTTCTGTCCTCAGCCTCTTGCGTCAGCGACGCCTCCTGCTCTGCCAAAGCCTCCTCGACCTGTGCCCTCCCCAGCAGACGGTCGCCATCGAGGCCCGCAGAGCTCGCCAGGTCCACGATGGTGGCCGGATCCCCGATATCACCTTCGTCGGCCCACACCGTCTGCAACCCCTTACGCGCGAACGCCTGAACTGCCGCGTCGTCGTGACCGCGTTCCTCTATGGCGGCCAGGAGCACCCTGTGGGCGAGGGAAGGGTCGGCAGGGTAGAACTTGGGCTGGAGTACCAGCGGGATGCCGCGGAGCTCGCGCCACCGCTCCATCTCGAGTAGCCGGTAGGCTTGTCGCTGCGGGGCTCGCTGCTTCACGGGGAGTCCTCCGGATACCGAGAAGATGCGCATGAGGTTGATGGGCTTGTGTATGATGGTCGCGCCTCGCTCCGAGGCGAGCTTCTGGAGACGACGACTGCCGACGTATGACCATAGGGAAATGAAGGAGAAGAAGTATTCGATGACGGGCTTCTCTGCCATATTTTTTTTCTTTTCCTTTTTTTTTTCCTATTCGGACTCTTCAATGACACGGGCGTTTAAGAGACTTAGGGCAAGGAGTAACGATCATGCAGTGGTGTCCTTTTATGACAGGATTTGATGTGGTGGTTTTGCGCAAAAGGCGAAGGTGAAATATCGTCCATGGTGATTCTTATGGCTCCAGTCTTATATCCCCGCGTGGCTCATGGCAGTTCCTGTTTCAAATGAAGCATCGCCAGAAAAGCACGTTTTCAGGGTGGGGAATCACGTCGACGGTTCATGAACTAACAGCCGTCGGCGTACGTGCAGATTGTGCGGAGAAAGTAATAATCAACACACGCACAACTACGGAGTACTCCGTCTGTCAATGTAAGCGATGAACTAGACCCTTGTCGCCTTTCCAGGCTCTTCAGCTCTCCACATGACTGGCGTTGGCTTCTGTGTGAGCTCTTTGTGTCTGTTATGCTCAATGATATTGACGAGATAAAGTCTGGGGCTGGTGGTATTAATCGAGAGCTTTCAAAGATATGGACATGCCCGAATACAGATAGCTATAGCACTCCAGATCTCGTCCTTCCACCACTCCGCTACTCAAAGTACTTAACCTTGAGCCCTTGGACAATCTCCACCTCTTGCTCATTGTTGTCTCCCCCCTCATTGCTCGTGGCGCCCAGGTTCTTGATGACCCTCTGCTTTACCCATTCACCTGCTTTGACGGGCTCCCCATTGTCCCCAACCTTCTTCTCCCCGACAAGGCCTAAGTCACGCAGAACAGGCGATTCGTCTATCGGAACCAGGTCGGTGTTGTCTTCGATCCTGACCATGTACAGGACCCCGAGGCGATCGATGTGAGCCTGGTCGCGTGGTGGTGCGACCACGCGATGTATGCTGGATTTGAGGTACCCATCTGTAAAGGTGAGATAGAAAGAGTCAGCTTCCGGTGTCCAATTGTTCCACATGAATCACAATGCATAGTATAGTTTCGGCGCATGAATACGAACTTGTGAGGAAATCCAGAGCATCGGCAATGTTGACGGTGAGGGCGTCCGGCTGTGGTCTGACCCATTTCCAACTCCCGTCCTTGCTTTGGACCTGCAGCGCGGCGACGGGCTGACGGAAGAGGATCGTCAGGCTGCCCATGTCTGAGTGTCTGTATCGAAACAAATCTTCCACTGTCAGCATCCGAACTCATTGTTCCATGTCAATGATTGGGTTATCTCCCATAATGGAACACTGACCCTTTAAGCCAAACGCGTCCCAGCTTCTCATTCTCCTCCTCACTCCTCTTGTAGTATTTCATATAACGGAGGTGGTCGCCACTGCTTGCATCGTAGCGGTGTCTCTTGGTGAACCACTCCTCGTCGTCGAGCTGGAGCGCAACGGCGAATATTATGAGCAGCTTCCTTACAATTTCGTCGTTGATGTGTCTGGAGAACCTCTCGATGACCTCCCAGTGACGCCTGACCACTTCCGGGTGCGGCCGACCAGCATGCTCGGCGGTGAACTTGGGGATGTTGTAGATTTCAAAGTTGTCCTTGACGCCGGGGATCAGAACACGGGTTCCCGCCGGCTTCCACCCGTTGTAGTCTCCCTCCTCTAACGCTGCTCTGTACGGAAGCTTTTGCTCGTCGGTGAGTGAGAGGACTGACTTGGCAAGCGCAAACTGTCCGTCGATGTCCTCCTTACTGAGGCCGTGGTTCTTGACGTAGAAAAAGCCTGGACCCGTCAACATGTCAATTGTCATTCTTCTGTGAGCCACATGTACATGCTCAACTTCTATCAAACGTTTTACATATTGTAAACCGACAACAGAGCCTCGATCCGCAGTATGCCATCTCTGATTGAACTTACCAACTTCTTGGATTGCCCGGGAAAACTCCTCGGCTAGCTCCTGCTTGCCCCCCGGCTCGTCAAACTTTCCAAGATCAAGAGTCACCAAATCAGCCCAGTCTAATGCCTCTGACGACTCGGCCTCTTGCACATATGACAGGGCATCAACGTCTGCGCTGCTGGCCATGATTAATGGAGGGCTGATGGAAATGTGTGTAAGTGAAGGGTGGAGTTGTACGGTCACGAACAGGGTTGTTTTCTCCGCGGGGGTTTATATGTACACGGTTGCAGGGCACGCGACGATAATTATAACTATATGTACATACATATCAAGTTGTACATAGTAGAGGATGGTCACAGAATTGAGAATTACTGGATAATACTGCATGTGGATTTAACCCGGTTCCTACATACTCATGTCGCATCGCTCGTATCGAACAGACATGATCATTGAATGCTTGTGATAACGCCATAGTCTCCGCTATAAGTGCAATAGCGGTGCCAGTATCTACAGCCTGGATCATGGTATCCATGTTAAAGCAATTATAGTGACATGTCGGCGAGGATTACCGGTTTTTCCAGTCACTGCATTGGAAAAACAAAGACTGCCCCAATAAATGTTGATGTCGAGATGGCCCCCGGCTCTTGCGTCTAGCAAACCGCCTATGAATTGAAGGCTCTAATGTATACGAATACGCAGCATTTTTTGTTTGTTTTAAGATTTATGTCTCTCTGCCTTCCTTTCCCTCTACGATTCCCAGTGTTTCTTTCCTCTTCCATAATTGGTATATGCAGCCGGGCTTGCTACCATTGATTGAAGCATTGGTCCCGTCATGGCCGTTTCTCGCGAGAGCCCAGATGGCAGCGAAAAGGTCCATCACGATGATGCTTCACAAACGGTGGCACACGACGCCGAGGAGGCACCTGCCAGTATCGATGTTGCTGTGGGGAAAAGGGCGCTGAGAAAAATAGACATATTCTTCATGCCAGTCATGGTCATAGGTTAGTCAAACGTCCGGCTCATCGATACAATGAACTAATCTCACCATTGATCTCATCAAAGGATATGGACTTGTATACTACGACAAGGCCATCTTGGGAAGTGCGGCCCTCTTCGGAATGACTCAGGATCTGGATCTCTCTGTTGTCGACACATCCGTCACTCCACCGGTAACTGACACCTCGAGGCTCAGCTGGGCGACGTCCATCTTCTACTTCGGTCAGCTGATTGGGTCCTATCCCATGTCATACGCCCTCCAAAGTCTCAGGATCAGATGGGTCTTGGGATCCTCCGTCATCGTCTGGGCAATCATATGTGCAGCCACTGCAGGCGTCACGAGCTGGCAAGGCCTCTTGGTCCAGCGATTCTTTCTCGGTAAGTCATTGGGAATCATATACAATCGATATATGCAAAATACTTCAAGCCTATGAGAGTCCTCCCTCTAACAGTTAATGTGCCACAGGCTTCTTCGAGTCCATCATCCCGATGGCCTTCATGGTGATTGTGAGCGGCTACTACACTCAATCCGAGCAGGCCTTCCGCCAGAGCTGGTGGTTCTCCGGCACCGGCTGGTTCACCATAATCGGGGGTGCGCTGAACTACGGATTCGCCCAGATCAAGGGCGGCTCCCTCACGTCATGGAGGTATATATACATATTTGCAGGAGCACTGACGTTTGTATTCGGACTGTGGTGCTTCCTGCTCCCCGAGTCCTCCATGGACGCGTGGTTCCTGACCGAGCCGGAGCGCATTGCTGCCACGGAGAGACTGCGTTCGGGACAGACTGGAGTTCGCAATCGGAAGTTCAAACCATCTCAGGCCAAAGAGGGCGCTCTTGATCCTATAACGTGGCTCGTTGCTCTGACCATGTCATCTGCGTGAGTCCAGTCCCCCCTCAATCGTTATCATTGACTCAAGAATTGGGAATAGAACAAAGGGCTTTGCTAATTTGAGAGACATGATGCAGATACACGGTCAACGGAGCCATCTCGGGCTTTGGACCGCTCATCGTAGCGACATTTGGATACTCCTCTCTGGAAAGCATCCTCTTTCAATTTCCTCTTGGCGCGGTGTGTGCCATAGGAATCCCGCTCACGGGGTGGATCTGCTCAAAGTATCCCAACATCAGGATCCCGACCCTGGTCCTCTGCTGCCTGCCCGTGATTGCAGGCTTCGTCACCATATGGAAGTCCGAGTGGGGGCATAGGCCGGTGACACCCATCGTTGGCTATTCGCTTATCGGATTCTTCGGGCCCGTCGTCGGATTGACGGTTGCCACCGGCGCGGCTAATGTTGCCGGCGAGACAAAGAAGAGCTACATGGCTGCCGCTGTGTTTGTCGGGTACTGCGTCGGTAACATTGTTGGACCGCAATTAGTGCACAGCCAGTCGAAAGATCGGCATTACCCAGAGCTATGGACCGGCCTGATTGTCTGGTAAGTTTACATGATTCAATGGGATCCAGTCGGGAAGGATCGAGTTTGAGATTTTGGAGTCCTCGACTAACTGTAAGCCACAACTAAATTAAGCTACATCATCACCATTTTGTCCGCCTCGATCTTGTATTTCCTCCTTCGTCGAGAAAACACCAAACGCGATAAGCTGGACTACAACCCCGAGGAGAGGGACAGGCTTGGATTCAAGGATCTGACGGATAGGGAAAACAAGTACTACCGATATGCTTTATAGAAGAACACAAAATCTGCGTTCTTCTTCATCTTCTTCTTGCTAGTGTCTGGTACTTGTATTCAGGTAGAGGTTTATACTACGAGTCATACAGAGCACCTATACTAAATCCCGGCAATGTGGGTAGTAGATTGGATCATTGCTCTATACAAGAGACTTCCTCTCTTTCATATCTACCACCGTTATAGCAATACCAGTTTTATCTTGGAACTCGGCGCCAAGTCGACTAGTGGACGAGCACCCCAGAATGCGACGCAAGTACAAAGTCGGTACTTGTAAGACTAGACCAGAGCTCGAAGCATCCTTTTCAACCCTTCGTCCAGAACATTCTTAGGGTGTGCAATGACCAAACGGAACCAACCAGGCTGCTCACATCTGTAACCAGCTCCCGACGAGACGTATACCCTCTCGCGTCGCAGCATCCCCATGATATCGTCATCTGTGACAGACTGGTCCCGTACTACAGCCGTCAGGTTTACCATGAGGAACAGAGAAGCATTCGCCTTCAAGTAGGGAATCCCGTTATCCCGAAGGAATCGTGTAACATGGTTATAGCTCTCTGCCAAACGTGTCCGATACGTCGAGATGTATCTTTCGGTGAATTGCGCGTCCATTAATACAGATGCGGCCTTTCTATCAGCAAGGCTTGACGGGAAATTGAAGAGCCTACCCCATCTTGAGTGTTACTTCCCAATATTCGAACCCATCAAGTTAGGTACATGTCAGTCCATAAATACTTACGAGAAACTCTCAAGCGACTTCAGAAAAGGTGGGTTGGACTGGCTTATAAGGCAGCCAATCCGCATTCCAGTGGCACCAAAGTCCTACACCAGATATCATTAAGATCCGTCGGCGGACATTTGTGGAAACAGAATCTCATGTCTGTACATACCTTGCTAAGTCCCCATTGCACATGGACCTTCCTGGGGTCCATTATCCCTCGGGCATCTATCTGCAGTACCGAAGTAAAAGGGACAGGGTCGGCAATCTCGGGATTCTCAAATACGGACAGCCCGTAGATTTCGTCGCAAATCAGGTGCAGCCCAAACTTATCACAGAGACGCATATACGCCACGAGAACTTCCCTGGAATAGCAGCGACCTTGAGACCTGGTTAGCTCGACGACTTCAGCGGTGCTGGGGAGACTCACCTAGCGGGTTGTGTGGAGAGCATAGCAGTATGGCCTTGACATGCTTGGACTCTTCCGCTGCTCGCATGTACTCCTTCTCGTATTCTCGAACAGCATCAAGGCTGAAAGGATCGGCAGTGCCAAACGACACTTCCCGTACATTGACCCTGCATATGTACATTGTAGAGGTTATCAGAAAAGACATCAATTAACACAGACAGACGCCATGGCGTATGTACTTACCCAGCTCGTATACCAAATATGTAATCAAAGGCAGTCCAGTAAGGGCGGCCAACAAGTACACAGTCGCCATGATCAAACAGAGACCACGCACAGCACTCGAGAGCGTTGCCTACCCCAGGCGTGACGGACAGGTGCGATAGAGAAAGGGGGGTGAAGGGTTTGAACTGGTCGTTCAAGAATCGGCATATCGCCTTCTTCAGTGACTTTGAACCAGAGAACCCATCTCCGTAGGTCAAAGCGTGAGAGTCGACGCCAGACTGCCGCTGTCAGTACGTCTTGTGATATACCGCACAACGTCCGGGGAGGTTCATACCGAGGAGTTGATATACTCGGTCAATTCCGTGTGCATCAGTGCCTACATTGCAATTAAACATGGGATTAGCGGAAAAGCGGGATATAGGCGGAATCTGGGTACTCTAGTCAATACCAAAACTTACATTTTCAGCAAGTCCAAGATTGACTATCCCCTCAGGATTCGTTTCAGGGTGCCATAGATTGTCAAGAACGTCGAAGAATTTAGGCGCTCGCGGCAAGAAACTGGCGCCCCGATTGGAGACGCAGTGTTCTGCATGTGTAGGCATGATATTGGGGGAAAGAAGAAAAGAAACAGCTGTAAAAGTTCAATACTGATGACAATGATGTCGACGAGTATCAGCTTCTATCATTGAAGGAAATCAAGAGTGTATAATATATGTAATTTCTGATTGATATTCGGCTGCCGCCAGGAAAATACCAGTTGCCGATCTGCGCCCTACAAGAACAGATGAGGTCCCATGTAGCGTCTCTAGATGTCCGAAAAGTACAATACGGGAGTTCCGAACTCTCGACATCTCCGCCCCGGGTAGGCAAGATTATCTCCGATACATACTCCGATGCGCAACCGGACACCAAAGGACATCATTCTATACATAAATGTATTTCGTTTCGGTCAAGCCTTCATTGACTCTACTTGTAGTACATTGTAAAAATTTCTGGCCTCAGTGACACGAAAGAAGTCATACAGCAGCATGCTCCGATTCCGGAGTTGCCCGGGGACAAATGGTCATATTCGCACATGTATTATACTCTGCATGTTCTCCGTGCGGCTCCCATCGGCTGAGGTTTGTATCCGACAACATGCCAAAATTGCCCGAGTAGGCCATCGAGGGATCAAAACGTCCTCCACCCGAAAGAGCGTAATGCACCACGAGCGACCAGGAGGCCCCCTTGACTGCTAGCCGTACAGAGCCTGCAAACTGCTAAACATGTACACGAAGCTGCAATTCCCAACACTCAGTCTTGTACTGCCTGTAACCGGCGTGACTGCAAGGTCTGAACAGGCTCTTCAAGAAAGCCTCCAAGCTTGAAGACTCACAGGATTCGCAAATCTGATATCTTCACACAGGCATCAGCTACTAATTTATGATTCGACCATTACAAGCACTCCTGTACCAAGGAGTACTTTTTCTACTGTGAATTTGTGAATACGATCCATCCAACCTGGCGATACCTGTCGTGGAGAGACGCTACACTGATGGTCGACTAGACACACGATGACTTCAAAAATTAAAATTCCAACTCAACAAGAACAAACTTCTTCCGTCAGACATGTAAGAAAAAAACCCAATATGTCCATCACCATGGTAATTTCCATTTATAACAGACTATTTACTCCAGGCTGTGATTTCTTTCTGTGTTTTGTTTTCTTCTTCTTTCCTTCTTCGTTTCTCTGTCGACATCCAGCTTTCAAGCATCATCTTTTTTATATCGGACTATACGATATCCATACGCATTCTCAGAGATCAACCAACAAGAAGAAAGAGAATTCCAAATCACCTCTCTCTACGTATAGAGACACTCAACCTCCAATTCTACAGCACACCCACACAAAAAGAAGAAGAAGAAAAAAGGGGCGAAGCAAAAATGCCCAGACGCAGGAAAACGCAGAAGTTCACGCCGTTCATGGACCTCCCCCAGGAGATACGAGACCAAATATGGAACCTGGCCATCGTGAACTATGACGCCGAGCCAGAAGCACAGTTCTTCTCCATCGGGCCCGCCCGGCTCGTGATGACAGACTGCAACCAGACGCAGCATTCAGCGCCTGGCCGGCGGCGCAACGAGCTACTGGCACCGCCCGTGTTCCGGTGCCGACGCGGCATGGCGCAGCCGACGTGGAACAGCCCCAAGAACCCTTCGGGGTACCTCCTCGACTCGGCGCTGTGGAACGCGTGCTCCGAGTCGCGGCGGGCCGTGGCGTTCCGGTACTACAAGGCGCACCGGGGCAAGGGCACATTCGACAACTTCTTCCACGCGGTGACGCTGGTGGTGGACGACGTCGACCCCGTCTTCAGCATCGGCGCGTGGCGCCACTTCACCGAGCCGACGCGCATAACGCTGCGGCCGCAGATCGACCTCATCGTCCTCCAGATGCCCGACATCGAGGCCCGGACCATCAAGACCGCCGTGCGCTACCTGACCGACAGGAGGAAGTGGGGGTTCCGGCAGCCGCGGAACATGGGAATCGAGTACCGCCGGGACTGGCAGCGCTTCGTCAACGGATTCCACATGGGGGCCTGGGCCCTCTCAACGGAGAACGAGGAGATCGGGCGTTTCATCGACGAGATCGAGAATGCTGCCGTCCTGGTCGACGGCGGCACCTTGTGGTTCGTCGACCAGGACGAGCTGCGACCGTCCAGGCAGGTCGCCCGCGAGGACATCTTCAGGAACAGGATCGCCTTCAGGGCCAGGGGCTGGTACTATGTCGAGGTTCGGGAACATGACCTTGGAAGCACCTGGGACCTCGCGCGCGGAGACAACGTGGGTGATACTGTACTGGATTTCTGCCGGTGGTTTACCGACCAGTTCCACTGGTACCGTCGACGTTATAACAGGGGTCATGGCCGCGGTGATATCCAGATGAAGGTCCTGGGAAAGATCAAGATACCTGTATAAGTTGGTAGGGGAGCACGGGCTGTTTGTTTACGGATGTGTGTTTTTGTGTCTGCCAGGTGTAGTGCAACGTCTCTCCAGGACAGATATCTCGTCAAATATATCGTCTTCACAAACGCACAGAAGAACAGGTGCAGAAATGTGAGTGTATTGATCATGTCAGGAGGCAGAATCCTCCTACTGAATTCTAGCTATCAGAAAGGCAGCTATATCCAGACCCTTCTTGTCCTCTCTCTTGCCTCCCAGGCCCCTTCTAAGGACGGAGAGAGGAAGGCAGACTCCGTCCGCTACAATCGTGTTCAGGGGAAGGGCACCAGGTTTGGCAATTTTTATTTATATTCACATATTATTTTAGAGAAATTCTATCCCGCACCGGAAGGGTCATATGGAGACGATGAAAAAGGGGTCGCTGCCCCCTTATTGGTGTACCTGCATAAGACGATATTAACATTCATATTCACCTTCTTGTCGCCCCTTTGCTTTTCTCTTCGCAGTAAATGAGAAATACTGATTCAGAGTTGGTGCTGTATCAATTAATAGCATATCAATATCAATATGTTTGACACCGTGGAAAATTGAAGCAAAACTAGAATCAGCATTATATTGATATATGGTGAAGCTGGTTGTGTACCTGTAGTCAGGCTCTATGGATGTGTGTACCACTCGTGCTGGACTAGTAATACGAGTATACTCATACTGTACTCACAACATTGTCTACGAGCACTCAGTCTAAACTCCCAACTCCTTCAAATTACTCGTGCGTGCACATCAGTGTTAAACAAAGTACGTATAAAAGGAGGAAATGATCGGAATGGGAAAGAACAACTCATGACGCCGTAGAAAGAAAAAAACCAGTGTATGCACAATGCATGTCGTAGACATTCTGATCTTCTGTATTACTTCAAACTTGGAAGTTAGTGCTTTTGAGGCTGCAGGTGTTATTGCCTTTATCCGCAGCCTGTCGATGCTTGTCAGAGGAGCAGCCAGTAAGAAGGTGGAACAGGGGTCAGAGGCATCCGTCCACCGACTGATGAAACGTCGTCTCATTTGGTTTGCGGCGTATTTTTCCTGGCAGCTGGTTCCATGGCGTCTTCCCTGATCCCTGCCACTGATGAGTGGGGGCACCCATTGTGAGGGGCGGGGGGGATCGACGGGGACGGAGCTGCAAAAATAGCCAAGATGGGGATGGGTTGACGTGTCTGCCTGTCACAAGTGCACAGGCACTGGTTGAGCCGTTCTCCCCCAACTCCGTAGCTGCCAAGTTGGTGCAAAGTTGGTCTTGGAGCCGGCGGCACGGTGGCGGGGCATGTCCCTCGCAGACGGAAATGACTTGGAGGACAAGGTGCGGCAGGACAAAGGCTCAAGGTCATTGGGCATAGGGCGCCGACGACGTACATACGTCGTAATATGCCTACCCTCACATCGTAATAGTGGGCAAAACATGATGCCAACTTGTGAGCTCCCAAGCTTCCCAATGACGAGTCCCCACTTTGACACTTTCGATATTTCTTCGCGTCTGTGTTGGTCTGGATGACTTGCATATCGGGTGGCAAAATAGCCCCATGGACATCTCGAGCGCCCGCTGGTACTGGTGCAGAGAAGGCTGTAATCACACACCCCCCCCCTCCCATTCTCTTCGCCCCCAGATGAACGGATTCATCAGGGCGCTTCCTTGCATCATACAAAACGACGTAGGGACAGATCTCATTGGGTCGTTGTCATCTTGTCAACCTAGTAGTTGTAATAGTAGAGCGTAGTAATCCGCCATGATGAACGAACCGCAGGATGACATCTGCGTACACGGAATACTGTTAGTAGTAGTACGGAGTAGTAGCAGCTGGCGCCATCAACGTTGGAGAATCAAAAATGGGGACAGGACCAGAGAAAGCGAGAAGCCTGTTGGTTGCAGTTCAGCTAGGGATGAGGCACACTGGTGAAATTATGCGCACGCCAATACGTCAAGACGAGGGTACGTACTACTACCTATTTTTGCCCATTTCTACGCCCCCGCGACGTAGTATTGTGTATATGTACTGCGTACGTAGCCTGTGGGATACACGACCACCAGAACGACTCGGTACGTTGTATCGTGGCGGCGGCGCGGCGGCAGACTAAGGACGAGTGGGAGGGGAGGGTGATGAGCAGCCGGCGTTGGCGCCGGCGTCATGGCAAGCATGGCAAAAATTCCACAAAGGCCCAAGGGCAGAGGCCAGAGGGCAGGAAAAAAAAGAAAAGAAGCGTGGTGGGTACGACGTAATGAAGCTGCGAGGGCTGACGGCTGATGGATGGACCCAGGACAGGGCTGCCAAGTCGCGTGTCAAAAATGGTGGTGCCGTTTTTCGGGATTACCGATGAGTAGTGGAGGGGGCGTGTGCATGTGTCTTTTTTTCTCTTCTTTTCTGTGGGAGTTTTGTATTCACGGTGATGATGATGTTGATGTCGACGGCGGGTGGCTGTGACGATGGTCATGATGATTATATCAATTCGGTGGGATTGCAAGGGGCGAGAAGAAAGAGAAGGCGAACTACATGTACACTAGAGGTTCAGGGTTCAGGGAAGGTGCTCTGCGCTCGCAAAGGAAGGTGCGATGTTCTTTAGTGGTAATAGCCCGTAGACAGGCAGGCAGTGAGGCTGTCACAGGGAAGGACCGCGGGTTTGTCTCAGCAGGGGAAGGAGCGACGCCGCGGCTAGCTGAACACATGCACACACGCACACACACCAAGGCAGAAATTCCAAAATCCGATCCCAATTCCCGAATGCCATGCCCACTTGTGATCAAAGCATCATCATCATCATAGCGAACCTTTTTTTTCCCCTTCTCCCTTTCTCATTCCCGATATTACGGTCTCTTTTACTTTTAAAGCCATCAGATTACGAGTAATAACAACCATACAAGGGCTCATACCACCCCCATGGCCAATCAAGGTAGTTTGCGCGATCGCCTCTCTCTCTCTACGACTACGCCCAACTACGAAGATACACTCCCCCTCCCTCCCAACCCTCTCTTTTGTCCATACTACTATGAGTATAGTGTTCTGTACGTCGGAAACGCAACTATTATTATTACCCCGTATGGACTACGGTGCATTCATCAACGGTCCGTCCTCCTGCCAATGCTGCCAGTGACTTTTCTGGGCCGCGGCGGCGGTGCCATGCAACAGTGACCCAGCAGCGGTACGCCGGTTGCCCCTCCCCTGCCGCCCGGGTACAGGGGTGTCCAGCTGTCAACTTGTCATGACTTGGGACCAAGTTCGTGCTACGAGTAGTAGTACGGTAATACCTCAGACCTGTGCTTGTACGAGCACACTGCTACCAGCGACCACCATGGTCCGACGGAAGCACCCGTTCAAAGGCCCCTCATCTCGCTTGTCGATGGATTTTACAGGCTAGTACCATGATCTGAGTTTCTACGAGTGAGACAGGTAAGTGAAGGGGCGTATTTGAGTAGAAACGGGTTTCTCTTCTTCACGTACGACGACGGTTGTCCCAGCCTCATTCCAGCCTCTCTTACTGACTGTCTCTCCAGGATGAGGGAGAAGGAGGGGAACAAGAACAAAGAAACAAAGAAAGAACTGCAGATGCAAAAGATGGAGACACGGAGAAACTTGGTGACATGATCTGGCAGGTGACATGTGTTGGGCGTCTGTGCAGGGGTCTTCCCTCGGCATCCGCCGTCATGCAGCCACGCCCTTTTACCCCTCCCCTCCTTGGCGAACCCGCGCCTAGTTGGATGCCGCGCAGATGGAGACCGGCAAACTATGACCAGTACGTACCAAAAGTCCGGCCCCGGCCCACCCCCAGTTCGAAAGGACCAAGGGTCGAATGGATCGCGTGGTCGGCCGACGGATTCATTTTTTTCCTCAATGGGAATGTCTCCGTACAGGTACTATTGGATCATTGGTTAGTAACATTAGCCTAGCACCTCTGTGTGTACGGCTATATTGTGTGTGTGTGTGTGTGCGGGCAGGGGTGTCAAGTGTCAGACCTCGGCTTGTGGATTATTGCTGATTTACGAGTATCATGATCTAGGAAAGAGCTTGCAGTCAATCATTATCCCGTGTCGACGACTGACCATTGACAGGAGGCCAACTCGAACTGCCTGCTGCTTTGATCTTCCCGCTCGTGCGTCTTGCGTCTTGCGTCGTGCATGGTGCACGACTACAGAATGAGCAATTACCTGTACGAGGACGGGTACACATACAGAGAGACGGAGAGTATTACTGTCTGTACGAGTATGTACGAGTATGTACACTCCCCCCTTTTTTTCTAGACTGGTCTGCCAACTCGTACAGAGCGCAGTCGTCGTATTATTACAGAGGACTGACATTGAGCTACAGAATACGTGCGTCGTACGCAGAGGTTTAGTGCGGACGATAGCTTGTTTCGACCTGGCGGGGCAGCAAGTGGTTAATATTGCGACGTACATGTAGGCGGATATTGCAGGGCTCCTCTAGACGGAAACTGTCTGAGAGCTTACCTGTAGGCTGTACGAGTACGAGCAGAGGGTACAGGCAGAGGAGGGTACAGGCTGAGGGGGTCGGTCCTGTTGGTAAGAGGAGAGTCCAGACGGTACAGGTAATTACGGAGCACCTCCACCGCCCCCATGGCTGGGACAGATCTAGTTCGGAACTTGGATCTGACCTCACCCCTCCCCGCCAGTTTATTGTCGCTCCCGCTGTGGCGCTGAACCAAGCGGGTGGCACCTGGCTACGTCTTGGGTGGTGCTTGGTTGTTCGGGTCCAATGCTCTGTCGCCTGTACGGGTACACACGGTACGAGTACAGGCTGTTGGGAGCAGTGACGCCCTCCATGTCTACGCACTACTAGCAGGCTAGTAAAAGTACAGGCAAGTCTGGTCTTTTTTTTTTTCTTCTTTTCTTTTCTTTTCTTCCCAATATTAGGCTTTACGCCGGCCCCAGCATGTCGGTGGGAGAAGGGGTCACCCCAGTCAAAGGGAACTTGGGATAGAGTGACGGAGAGTTTGGAGGCTTGGGTCGGGCTGAGCTTTGTTGGTTGACTACGTATTTGGTAGTTGAGTATTATTAGTATTATTAGTACATGTATTACTCCGTAGTACTCCGTAGTACTCGGTAGACAATGATGATGTTAGTCCGTACAGCCGAGGTATGGTCTTGCATTATAATGGTCCGCGACAGTTTTGTTTACAGTTACATCTACTCTGCGACGTGCATATGTACGGAGTAATACTAGGTAATATACAAGTCCGGTCCGTACGAGTACACATACGAGTACTCTGTAGTAATTACTCCGTACGAGTAGTACCAGTAGTGGTACTCTCTGTAGTAATATGGCTCATTATTAACTCCGATGTCAATACAGGTTTCTCAGAGGCGGGGAGGGGTGCTCCAGTTCTCTCCAGTCCCCCAACAACGACCAACGACACGCGACGAGACAAGAGCAAACGCAACATTGCTTTTTTTCTTTCTGCATTTTGCTTTTTTTCTTCTCCCGGAATATTTTCTTTTTTGCACTTTCCAATCACTAGAACCAACAAGCCCAATTCACAACCCATGTACAAATCACATTTGATGGCACACACCCCCTCGGTTTACCAGTCAATGGTAAATAATACGTCCACGTATTTCCAGAAGTAACCCTGAGACTATTGGGGGGGAAGGGATGGATACCACCACTTCTAGAGTACCATTTCTTAAGCAGAGTCAAAGAGAGAGTGTGATTTGATTAGGGATAAACTACAAGTAAAACTCATATATCACATCTCTCTAGGAAAGTGTTGCCACGAGATGAACATGTGGGAAAAAAGAGTCCTTGGATGGGTTTGACGTGTACACCTTACCTCGTTGGCAGAAAACTTGTTGCCGCTACTGCTGGTGCTGGTGCTGCCGTGCTTGATCCCCCCCCCTTCTTGTGAAGAATACGGCCAATACTCCGATCTGAGACACAAGCTGGTTGTGTATTTTGCATGAAAAGAAATGCACGGGGGAGGGGGGGACGAAACGGTGCCCGACGGGGGGGGTGATGATGATAGAAGG
>FYEV01001790.1:429336-462419 GCA_900188565.1 Geosmithia flava
GGGGGGGGGGAGGACAAAAGAGAGTTCTGAGTGGTTCGGAGCAAGGTCCTATTCATTACGAGTGGTTAGATGGTGTGGGAGAGGGGAGAGGGAGAGTACAGATGGTTAGGTAGATGGAGATGGGAGGTACGGAGTAGAAGATATAATTGCTTTTTGTTTTTGTTACTGGGTGCATCCTTGTCATCAATGCATTACATGTAACCTCGTGTAGTTGAGATGCATACCGCCATGATTATCCGGCTGGCAGTGTGTGTGTGTGTGTGTGTGTGTGTGTGTGTGTGTTCTCTGTCTATATATCTTGTGTGTGTGTATGTATGTATGTGAGTGAGTGAGTGGGTGAGTGAGTGTGAGTGAGGTGTACATGTCAAAGAAGCCCAACGCACATGACATGGCCCATCACTCTGCATGACTGACAGCAGCCTCTTTTCATTTATCCGTATTCTGTTATAAGAGACTACATGTATGGAGGACTTGGAAAGAGTGGCATCCATTCCGGAAGTCGGTGTGATTTATATGTGATTGATGCCAAAGTCAAACTGGGTCCTCGACGGGAGTAGACTGGGGAGTAGTAGACTGCACGGAGTAAGAGGAGCAAGAGGAGCAAGAGGAGTGAAAGAGTTGAATAAAGGTGTCCCCATAATTCAGACTACTATTGACAAGTTGCATTGGTCTCTTGTTACAAGTGTGTTCATATTACTTGTTGGTGTCCAACTACTACTGCTCCGTAGTCCGTACAGAGTTACGACTTAACAAGACGAAAAGTCGCGCTCTAGACTTCAGTCAAGAATCCCCTTGGTAACAAAACTGTAACCCACAAACATTTTCCTTTTCTTCTTCATTTCACTCAGGTTCTTCTTTCCTTTTTCTTTCGCTCTGACCAAACGTCGTAGAAGCTTCTTTTTTTTGCTTTTCTTGGTCTTCTTCTTTCTCCCATAGACGCACCCCCGTGCATTCCCGATCTTGACAACGTGGGTCAAGGGATTGTCATCGCGCGGGTTCAGTGGCGTTTTCTCATACATGTCTACTTTCTTTTTTTTTATGCCTTTCCTATGAATGTCTATACTTTCTTTTTGCTTTTCCATCGTGTATCTTTTATTTCCGCGGACATACATGTACGACGTTGTTGTTGTGTGTGTGTGTGTGTGTGTGTACGGAGTGATAGCACACTACTCGTACACACTACACACTACACACTCTTAGCCTTAATGACGCGGTCCAAACCGTTGGGACTAGTCAATACCAAAGGAAAGGAAAGGAAAGAGAGAAAAAACACGAGTAAGCCACGGTACTTGACCAAAAATGGATCAAGTGGCTTGTATTATAAACATTCCAGCCAGCCTTATTAATATTTATATCATCCGAGGATATTTGCCGTGTTGTCATACCTCTGTACACATATGATGAGTACTCATTACAGAGTACACGGATTACAATAAGTACACCTTACAGAGTACTCATTACAGAGTACAGCTTACAGAAGTGCTCAAGATGATGTCCTAGCATCACCACACGTACCAACGTCTAGTACTAAACGTACGAAAAGGGTATTCCTTACGATGTATGCATACCTGGGATGTTACAGTGCAGTTGGTCCATACTCTCCTGTACGAGTGTACTCTCATCCACATGATCAACAAGGACGTTGTTGCCCAATATTGATCAACTTTTAGTAGTACACCGTTACTCCGTACACCCTGATCAAAAAAAAAAGGGTTCGAGACAATGACTGGTACTTGTCTAGGGATATAAGGACGTAAAGAATGTAAGGGTCGTGTACAACGTGTGCAAGGGAAAGAAAAAGGGTTTCGTCTCGTCTTGTTGCCTCATGTCTCTGAATCCTTTACCAGATCCAATCTCATCGTCCTCGTAGTATCTTCTTCTCTCCCTACTCTGTGCTGTAGATCTCAAGAGCAGAGGCCAGCAAAAAGAAAACATAGTCTTCCCGTGTATTATGAAATCTAGGTATCCACCCTTGTCTTTGATCTTCCATGCACGATGTGATTTATTCTTTCTTTTTTTTTTCTTTCCCATTATGCAAGATGAGTTTGCATTTTCTTTTTTTTCATTGTACTTTCTTTTTTTTTCTCTTCTTTCTTCTTCCCTTTCTTCTCTCAATGACTCCTAAACTCGTATACTCCTACTCGTATACTCTGTACTTCCTACTCGTACTCGTCACCATAGTACAAACTAGAGAAATATCCCTTCTACTTGTTCCCTCACGTTCTGGCCACGTCTAGACCGTCATGGTACGTAACCTCGTACGATGTACTCACTTCATTTACCTTACCTAGTACTATTACTACTAGTACTACTACTGTTACTCATCCTTACGAATAACTAGTACTAATACAATACTCTGAACACAACGTTTACCCGTTACACGTAGATCATCCTTACATACACCCGGAATAATTTCCCTACCATATTTAACTTTTACACCGTCTCTTTTCTTTTCACACACTCTCTCTCTCTCTCTCTGTGTGTGTGTGTGTGTGTGTAATATCGTACCGACTGATGGGAAAACCTTACAATGGTGGCTTGGCGTGTTAACTTGGGGGGGGACACACTTGAAGTATCAATAGCGTGGTTGGTGTCGTAGCACTGGTACTCTCTAGTAGAGTACAAAACTAGCCGCGGATCCTTCAAAGGGTGTGTGAGGTGTGAGGTGTGTGACGCTTATGGGTCCCAAACTCGGCAATCTCGACCAGCCATGTGAATTACCGGTTTGACTTTAACCCCAAGTCGTCTTTTGTACTATGGGAACTTGGGTTTACATTCGTGAGTAGTAGTAGCAGTAGTAGTAGTACTACTACTACTACTACTACAATATCACAGTACTAGACATGTAACTTCTCACTCGACGTACCCCCAAACAATGCCCAACGTCTCGGTATGCAAAACTCCACAAGTTGGACCCTCAGAAAGTCTATTCTTACCGGGATATGCCTGTCACGTTAGTCTTGTTCATATCCCAACATTTACATTTGCCTGTACGGATGCTCCGTGTTATTACGAGTAGAGAGAGAGAGAGAATGACACACAGACCCATTTCTCTCTAGTCCTCGTTACTCTCTCTCCCTTTTTTGCAACAGTAACTGTAGAGACTGTAAGGACACGGTAGCAGACAGTTGTTGTTGTTGTTGAATGTTTTTGTTCATGGGAAATGATGTAGTAATGTAATAATACATGTTGTCTAAATGTAAATATAAATGTGTATAATAAATGTAATGTAGTAATTGTATAGTAACAATAAGTCATATCTTTTGAGCATCCGTTATTCCCTATGCTTGTAAAATAGAAATCCCCTTTTTCCAGTAAAAAACACCTATCCATAAAGACAAAAGTCCAGACCGTTAAAAAACACCAACCCGATAATAATACTAGTTAAAACAGGAATAAAAAACGTAAACTCGTTAATAAAAAATACAAGAGTAATAATAAGAAAGAAGAACGACTAGAAAGAGTCAGAGACAGAGAGTCTAGACACTTCCTCTATCCATAATGGGTCCCCTTCGTCCAAGGCTCTCCATCTCCTCTTCATAAGATGAAACACCCTCACCATCACTCAGAGCCAGACCACCGTCCCTCCTGAGGTCTGGACGCTCAGTAGTGGCCATCATGTGGCTGTGGCTGTGGTGGTGGCCGTGACTGGGGTGATGGCCGTGGTGGCCGTGGCCGTGGTGCGAGTCGCTAGGGGACCTCCCGCTGATGGCGTCTGACTCGATGCGAGCGTTGGAGATCATGGTGGGCAGTTGGCGTCGACGAGCGTTGATGAACCAGTTGGAGATTTGGTCTAGTACATGTTAGCTTCATTGTTCAAAAGTCAAAGAAGAAAAGTAAAGAGTGTGAAAAGAATAGTGCTTACTCATTTGAAGTCCAGTCACCCTCATGAGCTCTTGCTTCTCATCCTCTGTAGGATAAGGATGAGACAGATGAGCCATGAACCAAGACCTGAGCTTATCCGTCGTCTCCTTGGGAAGGTTGCCCCTCCTCTTGCGCTGCTTGCTGCTGTCTCCCACCGACATGCCCAAGTGAGCACCCAGATCAGCAGAGTACCGAGTGTACTCGCCCGGTGCAGCGACGGAGTAACTGCCAGGACCACGGGTTGACGAAGGGTGTGCTGCTGGTGTCGCTCCTGCGACAGCATAGCTTCCAGGGAAGGGCGTGCGGTCGTAGGCATGCTGGTGAGTGGTCTGGGTCTGAGGCTGGGGCTGGCGGTACGTAGTCGTGCTGGCAGGAGGAGAATAATCGTACGACTGAGGTGGGGGCGGAGGTGCCGAGTAGCGAGGAGAGTGCTGTTCCTGGTGCTGGTGCTGGTGGTAGGAAGGGCGTTCCCTAGTGGGAGGACGGTGGTGGTGGTTCCTCTCCATGGTGGGTGGTAGTAGTGCGGGGACGCTGGGCCTGGGCTCTACCATCTCGGTGACCTTGACCTCCATGGGTGGAGGGGGTACACCCCTAGCACCGACACCGGCGGAAGAAGAAGAAGATGAAGATGAGGACGAGGAGGCGGCGTAGGCGTGGTGGTGCGAAGAGGTAGAAGAGGAAGAGGTCATCATGGTCGTGGGAGGCGAAGAGTGGGTTGTCGTGGGAGGGCTGTGATGGTACATCCTGGGCACCTGGCGAGCCCTTTCCCTGTCTAGGTCATCGTCTGCAGAGTCTCTGGGCCTCTTGGTGGCGGTTGACACGCCGGGTGAGTGGACGTAAGAGGGGGATGTGGCGGCTGTGAGACGCCCAGAGGATGAGGAAGAGTCTTCTTGTTGTTGTTGGAGAAGATCAGGGAATTGCTTTAGAATGTTAGTACAAAAGCACACACACACACACACACACACAAGGAGCTGGTTGTAAGTAAAGTGTTGGAGAGACAAACATGACGGATAGGAGGGAGATTGATTCGGCTCTGGCTGGCGTGAGGAGTATACGAAGGGAACCTGGCTGGATCCCAAGGGTATTCCTTTTGGAAGCCAGTATGAGGGGTCGGTATGGCAGCGAGCATGGCCATTTTGGTGGATGTGTTTGTGTTTGTGATGTTGTGTTCGTTGCTGTCGTCGATAAGGCTATATTGAACCAAGGTGTGTTTGTTCAATGTTGTTGTCGAGGTTGTGTCGTCGTTGTATGTATGACGAACGAGTTCAGATGAAAGGGGGGTGGGTTGGTGGTTGTGTGTCTATATATATATGTATGTATGATATATATATGTATATTTGTTCAACAAACGTAAAGGAAAAAAAAAAAAGGCTTCAAGTGATCTACCAAGGGAATGGGAAGGAGGAGAAAAACGGACGTCGAGATCTTATAAAGAAGCCCAGTATCCAGGGGAGGGGGAACAGAAGTGTGGAAGGAGGGGGGTGGGGGAGTGAGAGAGTGAGGATGGGGTGTGTATATGTGTAGAGGGGGTGGAGGAGAGGAGAGAGAGAGAGAGAGAGGAGGGGGGTGGTGTCAGAGTATTACAGTTAATACCTGTAATACAGAATTACATACAGGAAGGAAGGAACTCCTCAACTGCACCTTCTTTCTAGGGGGGAAACAAGTACCTTTACAGCTAAACCCAAAGTGAAGCGGGTGTGCGAAACAACCCAAGAGAGAGGTGTGTACGAGTATACACTCGCAAGGATGGGGGGACTAAGAGGAGGGTTTGGGGCCCGGGCGATCAACAGAACAAGGTGGAAAAGTTGTGTGTGTGTGTGTGCCAAAAGAGCCGAGAAACTAGCTTGAACAGCTTTTCAAGATGAAGAAGTGGGAAAGTCGACGTTGGAATCGAGCCGTTGAGGGGTGTCTCTGTATCAAGGAGTAGGAAGTATAGATGCACACCTGGTGTGGATGTTGGGGGCTGACTTTGACGGGGAAGGGTTACGGAATACATTCACCTGCACCAACAACATCACTCGTAAAGGAGGGTAAGGATAGTACATAGTACTGCGGAGTGTACGAGTACTACTCGTAGAGATGCGGTTTAGTCGGTGCTAGCGAGTTGAAGCGGCCGAGGAAGTAGAGGGGGGGACAAGAACAAAAAAGCATGGATAGAGACCCCTGCAAGTTGCAGCCGACGAGATCCTTGTTTTTTATTTTATTTTTCTATTTATTTTCTTTTTATTTACTTGTACGAGTAACTGGTCGAAACCCACTGGAAAGGTGACGGAAGCATACTAGACAGGGATCTGAGCGGCGACGACGACTCCCGCGTGTGTGTGTGTGTGTGTGCATCTGTAGGAGGGAGTAGTAGGAGTATATTGTACAGGTAATAGTATCATCGTTATAGTTGTATCTATATGCGCCTGTATATGCGCCATGTATCAATATGCGCCGTGTGTACAGAGCATGTGCAGTATATGCGCCGTATGTGCATGCTACTATCCATGTATACGTGGCAAAGGCTTCAAGTTCCGACCGTTTACTCTACCTCTCACTCCAACTACGTATCCGACACACGGCACAACACCCCGTGCAGCTCTCGTGATCCAAACAAAGACACAAAGACGGGAAGAGTCAAAAAAGGTTTTGTTTTAGAATCATCCGGGCCCTTGGTATCTCCTCTCAACTTGGTCTACTCGTACATTTCTCTACCAACAACTCTCACCGCCCATCCTCTCTCTCGCTTTTGCGCATTTGCCATTCGTGAAAAAACTAGTTTTGACTTGATCAAAGTTAATATTACCAAGGAGTAGGAGTATGACTATAAAGACTACAGTCACTACTCGTAGATACATTTCACTTGTCAATCCCCCCCTTACGAGTAGACAAGTTGCCGATTCGGAACCGGGCACTTGTTTGTCAGTTTGGTCATGTCATGGCCTCTACGGAGCAACACACTTGCAATATACTTGAATACCATGACAACTCCACATACTACTCCGTACACAGCACTACTTTACAAGTACTACTACCATTAGCTACGACTACTAACACCAGCACCAAACACCTGTCACCACTAGACCAACCACTGTCAATCCATGATGCGGATGATACCGTCTCCTCCCTCCTTGTCCCGGGGTGCTTCTTCCGGGGGGCGGATACACTCTAAAAAGAACAAAACAGGGAGCCCTGCCTCAGCTCGGGTGACAAACCCTTTTACAACCAGTCCACCCATATACGGAGTATCCATGGAACCCACAACCCACAAAGTACTCCGTACCAGACTACAGAGTCCTCGTACAAACCCACCCCCATCCATCCGCCCTTTGCAACTTCAAACCCGTTTACCGAGTTTGAAAATACGGGGCTCTCATCTACCGTGACGATTATTCCGTTCCTGTCTCTCTGTGTGGTATTTGCAACACGGATACATCATACACGTAAACACAGTTGGCCGACGCCGCTCCGGTCTTCAATCACCATGCATGTACTCCGTACTGTCCCCGTCTTCAATTACGGTCGCAACAACATTCAATAATGACATTTTCAATCCTCTCCCTAGATAGTGTGCTTGGAGGACATTGAAGTTACAGGGCGCGTGTCTGGACACGTTGAACCAACCACCAACCACCTAGTATCAACAATTCAACCTCTTCTTGTCTTACTACTGCAAAGAGTTCAATTCATCCGAAATAACCAAACCCGGTCTTCGGAAGAATAATGCACATCTCAACGCCGTACATGACAGGGACCCCGTACGAGCAATACAGGATATATCATATGAGGACCAGGTGGCCACGCTTCATTACTACGTACGGAGTAGATGGGGGCCAAAAGCGGTTCCTGCATTTTTATTCAACCAACCCAAACAATATGCGCCGTCTTCACTGTGTAGCAAATGTAAATACAACGTCAACCCGAGGAGATTCATCATCTTTTTTTTTTCCCCTCTAAACCTAGTCATGTTGAATACATCATAGTGTACACCCTACTGCCCTACCACTACGGAGTACATCAAAGCCAAGTTGACCAACTGACCCAACAGCCCGGGGCCGTAGCGCAGTGGCGTAGCTTCAAGTTAAAAAAAACCCTCCCCAAGGGCTGGCCAAGCGTCAAGCGTCAAAGGTCAATGTCATAGCCAACAACGACTCAAAATCAAATCCTTGTCATGCGGCGTATTTTATCTTGTACGAATCACAGCCCGCTGGCCCCCCAGCCGCAAGCACAACTCCGAAACCCCTGAACGGCCCAAGTTTTGCGCCGGGTTTTTTGTCTATCCCAGTCTTCGGTTACGGAGGGACGGAGATGGGAGATGGGCAACGGAGACGGACAACGGAACAACTTTCAAGGTTGATCATCACAGGTAGTATTAGTGTCTGCATAGGTAATATCTGCAGTGACATTCTCTAGTGACATCCCCCCATTGTAATACTCTGAATGAAGGGTGTCCAACTACTCCGTATATCCGCGGGGATGAATCCTCCAATGGCCCAGCCCATGGGCCGAAGACCGAAATCAAATGGCAGGTATTGGAAAGCCCTTGCACCATGACTTGGACACTTACGCTTCGATATTCTACTCCTCCCTGCTCTGTACGAGAACACCTCAAACACTGACGCTTTGATGATGCTGAAACTCTGGGAGGCTGGCTGTCAAAAAGATTCAAGGCAGATGCAGTCATCATGTACAAGACATGCACAATTTACTGCCAGTATTACTAGTGGTGCCAGAAGACTCGATAGCCCTATTGACAACCGCCTGCAACCTGCAAGTATGATTATTATTACTAGCTACTCTGTATCCGCAAATGGCTTGTTTTATGTCTCCTTGTTTTCTGCTTCCCTCTCTCTCCCCTGTACTTGTATATGAATCCTAGGTATGACAGCGGCCGCCTAGACGTGGAGAAAAGAGGGTACGATACGTTTTTAGTACCTCGACTATACTCGTAATACTCGTAGTACTCCGTACTGTAACGTTTACCTTGTATATATAATAGCCGTAATAATGCTCCGTAACCCGAGTCGTGTTCCTAGTAGTACGCATACTCCGTAGTAGTAGTAATGCCTGCAAACCTGTAGTACTACTAGTACGGTACATGTACGTACCTCCTCCAAAAAGCTGACAAGCTTGTCAGTTTACAAGGCAAAGATGCGATTGGCTCATTCGAAAGAAAATGGAGTCGAGGGAAAGTTGCAGGGGATAGTCCCTCCCCCCGACGATCACAGGTGTCAGATCGGGTCCCGAACATGAGGCGTGCATGGCCAAGGTGGATCCGAAAGAAACTCGGCCGTTCATCTGGCACCCCCCCCCCTCAGTACGTACTTTTCTTTTTCCACTCTACTCGCATCCATACTCGCCTGTACCTCCAGGGGTGTGTGGTGCTGTGCTGTACCTGAGCCCTGAGAAGAGAGATTTGGAGGACGTCTTGGTGGGGTGTTCTTTTTTATTTTCTTTTTTATATATATTTTATTTCTTTTTTTCTTTCAACAAGAGAACAAAGGTGGATTCACAAAGGTGGATTTACACACACACACACACACAAAGTTGCAACACGTTGGAGAGAGGCTGACTCTTCCCTCTTCCTTCTCTGCCAAGGTCAAATGTAGACTTGACAGAACGACTCGTCACTTACATTCTCATCATGACATGCCCCCCCGGGGAAACGAACTGATTCTTTTCTTTCCCATGTCCCCTACATTCTGCGACGTACGATGAGGAAAAGAAGGGGAGAGAGAGAGAGGGTCCGCGGACCTAAATCTTGCATATTATTACTTCTCTTGTCCGACAAGCAATAGTAACATATCTGCAGGGTCTCCCGGGGTGTGTCGTGGACTCTCGTGGCCAAGCGAGATTGATGAATCTATCACCACTTTTTGTCATCTACTCGTACTCCGTACTCTCTGTCAGTCATTTTGCTCCGTAATACGTTCAATGCTGTAGTACTCTGTACAACCCATTCGTAACACACATAATTCCCCGCAGTTTTGCTGTTGGGCCTTTTCAATGATGAATGGAATGGAAACTCACATGGATGAGAGAACACACCACGCTGTACGGAGTACGGAGTACGGAACTCGTAAAGTCATGATGGTATTCTCCATCTGACCCGAGGCAACTTCTTGCAAATCCTCGACATGGTCCGCCCGTCCACACAACACACACCCCAGACACAACGCAGAGCCATCTCAGTGGCAGAGGTACGAGAATGTACTGACGCAGACAGAGAGAGCGGTCAAGGATGAGCTTCAGATTGCCGTGTGTGTGCTGCGACCTCATGCTGGCCTCCGTCCGCGTCGTACCTGTACCAGATATCCGTATGCCGCCAGGCTCCTACTTCCTAGACAGCAGACACGGAATATTCTCCTAAAGCGGTCTAGGCGTCTATGCAGATGCGCTTTGTTCTTCTTTCTTTTTTTTTTCCTTTGTTCGACCTTCCATCTCTTGCGAGTACGAGTAATAGTACTCTGCCCCGCCTCTCTCTCTCTCTCACCCGCAAACCCGCACAAATCTCAAACAAGTCAAATCAATGGTCCATCAGTCTCAATGGTCATCGGGCCCAACACCTGTCCAACCTCTCGTGAGGTGGTTCGTTGACAGCTCCAGCCACTGCAGAGAGTCAAAGTCAGTCAGAGTCACACACCATGGGCCGCAATCCTTTTTCTCAGCCCCGATAATCTGTAATACGTTGTTCCCCCGTAATGCATCATGAATACTTGTCTTTTTTTTTGTGTGTGTCATCGTCTTGTGTTTTCTTCTCTCCTTCTTCTTTCTTTGCATCTCATCCATCCTCCACTGTTGCACTGCAGGGGGGGGGTCGTCGCGGGGCCGTGTCTTTGAGAGACCGGTCCTTGTCCTTCTCTCTTCTGTTTTCCTTTCTTTTTTTTATGTAGTAGATATGGGTAACTCGTGTGTTCCCATCAAAGTACTACTGCAGGTAGATTGAGGCGGTAGTAATACAACGTCCGAGAGCGTAAAGTTGATCCCAAGGCCACGCCCGGTGAAACAGGGATCTTGCTGGATCGTCAAAGGTCAAGATTGAGGGCGAAAATAATACCGCCACGCGCGTACGGAGTACACTTTGATAGATCCTTGAACCTGGTAATGTTCCGTATGGAGTATACGTACTCCGTACACTCGTCGTAGTAATGAGTCCTGTAGTAATAATGCTCGGAGCGGTGACGGCCCTGCAAGGAGTCGCTTTCGGATCAAAAGTAAGGAGCCCATCTTTCTGGATACAAGCAGGGGTTTGCGACACTCGACGAGTCGACGTACTCCGTAGTGACACGGCACTTCCCTTGCAGGGAATACTGCTGCAAGCTATAAATGGCGTTTCGGTCATGCCGATGCCACTGATTATTTATCGTTGCTTTTTTGGCGGATTCCTTTGTACGAGTCGGGGGGGGGTTGAATGAAGGCGTACATGTAGGAGTGGTACACCGAGATGAGAAAAGACGACAAGACGTCACTACTATTAATACTGTATTACTACTACTACTACCAGCATATGAATAATACAGCGTATGACATTCGTTACATAGAGTATTACGAGTATTACCATGTATTACTCTCACCGTCAATGGCAAGTGCCAGACTGGCAGACAGCCGTTCCTTCCTTCTTTACGACGTACTCGTATAACCGCGTGCTGTCATACGCCTGGCACCTGCCTGCCATCTGCCTTGGCAAAATGTCACAACACCACAAAAGATGCCACCTGCCTGCCGAGTCCAAGGATGACGTACGAGTACTGCTCTTGCTCTCAATTGATACTCGGCTCCTTCCCCAACATTTTATTTTTCAAGATGGAAGGCACGACGTATAGAGCACGCAGTAATACCACGTGATACTACTGTCGTTCCAGTACTGTACGTTGCAGGTAGCAACAGAGATCAGCAATGATAACACTACACCTTCAATGTTACCTTGATACCGCGCATCGATCCAAGACCTCAGGCATCGGTACCATGTCCCAATGCCTTATGTCCTCTAACTTCTTCTCCACCGCTGCCGTTGGCCACTCTGTACTTTCTTTTTTTGCCATTCAACTTTTCTTTTGTATCTACAACGAAATTCCCTGTTTCTTGCTTGTGGGCGGGTACCCAGAAATGACCTTGTCTTTGGGTGTGACAAACAGAGAAGGGGCCCTTTCTGCGGCGGCCTGGTGCAGTACTCGTACATACATGCAATACGCCGCCTCATGCTTCGTCAGTCCTGGTTCCGTATACTTGCATCTTTTTTGTGTATTTCAGCCCCATCTTCTTCTTCGAGGCCCAACATTCAATTCAACAGGATACTCGCAGGAGAGAGTACTACTTGCAGGAGAAAACTTGCGAGAGAGAAAACAACAGAAAAGTGTCCGCTGTGGGTGCCGTTTGCCCCTCTCCCCTCAGAGAGACAACAAAACATGGCCACACTTCGCTTGGCAGGCACGCAGGGCACTGAGAGGCAGATTCCCGTTGACCGGTCTGCGCCCATGTTGCAACGCAGCATGGATTGCGTGTCGGTCATAGCGGCGCAGTATCATGATTGATGTCGCATGCGTAAGTCTCGCCAACGTGGAATTGTACATGTTTATTTTTTCCCGTGAGCAGTGTTTCCGCCTCTGCTTCCTATCACCGTCTCTGAGAGATATGAAAGCTGCGATTATATACGAGTACTCGTCTCATAACATGGTGTCAAGCTTTGATACCTCACCTGGGCACTCGCTCTCCACAGTTTCAAGTACCTTGAACACTAACATTGGGTCAGTCACCACAAATTTTATTGTTGGCTTCGACCATGCACGCATCCGGGAGGCTGCCGAGTCTATCCGCGGCACGTTCGTTCGGGTTGCGCAAGACGTCCAGGTCGTGCGGGCTGCCGGTACACCATACACGGGTCGAGTACGTCTTTCGAGTACTGCGATTACATGGATCTTGGAAACAAGGCTTTCATCCACAGTCCACGATACAGTGCCACGTCGCCGGTCCGGCCGATAAGTTTGTCTTTCTTTGGAATCACAACATATATGTGCATGCCCTCATCGTTAGAGTGCGACAGTTTACATATATGTAACAATAGCCCATATCGTCTACCCGACTCTCGGTCCATTCGCAACCTCTCTACGGGTTACACATCTCGCGTCACTCTACAGGTGAAGGAAACCTTTGGACTCGAGTAAAGCACAAGGGGCGGTGAGGAAACGCAGGACTCGAAACAATAAAAGGCTTGACGCTGTGGCTGCAGGTACTGTGTAGCAGCAGCAGCAGCTCAGAAAAGAAAAGAGAGAAAGAAAAAATAAAACTCCGCGAGTATCAGATCAGGCATATGCAAAGAGCCTCTCGACATATAGCAAATAACGGCTACCCACGTTTGAGACTAACGGCACTTTAGACGACAAATCTTTGGACGACAGCTGTCGCCTCGTGTACCATACAGTGCAGCCGATGCTTCATATGTGTCAGCCAAAGACGGGTGTCAAGATTGAAGTTTGTCTGTGCGACGTTACTCAGCATTGCCATGCTTCGTTTTACTCTCCCCGGCTAATCACAAGCATGGAACATGGTGTTTGCAGTGTGCCTCTATCTGTACGGAGTACGGAGTACTAGGTATGTGCAAGTAGTTGGATGATGCAGGGCCCCGAAAATTGACCTTTTTTCTTTTTTTTGCCCCGCGACTACCCCCCCTGTCGAGGGAACATTGTTCCTTTTTCTTCTTTCTTTTTCTTCATGCTTCTCTTTGTTCGTTCCCGTGGTGAAGAAGGAAAGAGAGAAAAGAAAAAAATACAATGACAGACCTTGTAGGGAGTACAGTATGTCGTGTTTGCCTTTGCCGCTGGCTTACATGTACGCACACGGATATGCAAGTAGCCGGCCGCACTGACGGCACGGGAGGAGACGGAGGTGATTATCAATTTGCTGTGCCTTCCTTTTTTTTCTTTGCTGGGGGGTGAGGAAGGGCTGGAGGGCTGATAGCTGCGGCTGACAATGATTTCAGCATCAGGTCGTGTGTCTCCGTCACATGCTTCTTCTTTGCTTGTCTATTCCCTGCTCCGGCTTCTTCTTCTTATGAACAAGGGCAAGGATCCCAATTCCCCGAGAGAGAATGACTATGACCAGACTCCATCCTTATTACGACGACGGCTTTGATTCCGCCATGACAAGGGAACCGTAGCTGTCAAATATTACTACTGGTGCGGAACACAGGCATTACTAGTATAATACGTCGTATATCCCAGAAAAGCAGAACATGTGCTTTGCTCGGCGAACCCCCTCGTCAAGCACCGTTTTACGTCGTACGCCCATGTCTATGGGTCCATGGTGAAAGGAAAAGTCATTGTACCCACACCCTTCTTTCCTCCCCCTGTCATTCACGCATAACCCCGGTTCTTTTCTTTTCTTTTGCCTTTTTTTTTTCTTCCTTCTCGAGTGGGCTGCCGTAGTCTGTACTATGTCGAGTACTTTTTTACTCGGTACGAGTACAGGCTATGAGTGTTGGCTCACACGAGAGGGACGGGGATAAAATGTCATGCAGTACGAGTAATACTACATGTACTACGATGGAGCTGCTACTCAATGTGATACCTGCACTTTTTTTTCCCCAAGTAATACGGAGTAATCCATTCTCTAGAGAGTATTAGAGAGTAGAGAGCAATACAACGTACAACCTAGGAAAACGATTGTCATACCCGTCCGTTTTTAGTTCTTGTCAGGGTGACGTGAGCACAGACTCGATTATATATGCACGATTCCCTGTCATACTGACCCCGTCATACGGCGTACCTGAAAGGAGTGGAGGGTGTTTGGTCCAGGGGGGGGACAGGACAATATGAGTAGTCATATGTGATAATGCATCACATATACACAGAGAGAAAGACAGACATAGGAGTATTACGGAGTAGTAGGAGAGAGAAAAGGAGAGACGGAAAGAAAGCTTATGCAGCATTGACATGCGGCATTCTCACATGGCATACGAGTTCCGATGTTAAGTCCGTTTTTTTTTTTTTTTTTTTTTTCGGTATGACAGGTGACTCAATTGTTATTCTACACGCCTTGGCCCTACCTGTACTCCATATGAGACTGGTCCTTGTCATTTTGTTATAGTCAAGATATTGTATTAATACGAGTACTCCGTACATATTCAACCCAAAAAGCTGGGTTACGCATAGTCATGACTCGGACCTACCTGTACTCGTACTCCTAGACGGAATATGCATGCGCGTACAAAGTGCCCCAAGTAATACTCGTAGATATGTGGTCTGTGAGCCGCAAAAGGGCCCTCCTTCAATCCTTCCCGAAGTTTGAACTTTGGTATATCCCGTACGGGGTAAATTATCATGTACGAGTACAGGTTAGGAGTCACGGAGTTTTAGTACATGTAGTATAGTAATGACTAGCAGTACGACTTTACTAGGCGAATTGCCAAAAGCTGTCTAGTACAGGTAGTATAGGCCAGGAGCTAGGGACCATTCCCATAGACCTGGTAAGTCCCCCCCCCCCCCTTTCGTCATTGCGGCTGGCTTCCCGTACCCGTCATAGGAGGGGGAAGATCATTTTCACTAGCATTTTTTACTTGTAGTAAGTACTACTAGTATTACTCCATAACGAGTGCGAAATATCTCCCCTCCCCTAACATGTCTAACCTTGCGAACGGAGGCATATTACCAAATTTGTCATGATCTCCGAGAATGACAGGCCAATATGTAGGAGGCTGTGTTCCCCTGTATTCCGTACTCCGTAGACCTGCACAGTTGTCCGATTGTGGGTCGTAGGCCGCAACCGGGGGGGGGGAAGGACCGGGGTAGGGGATAAATGCCAGGCCCTGGGACCATGCCACCATGCGTACGGAGTGTCGAGGGGAAGAGGGAGGAGGGTCATGGATTGAAAGTGCATGTCCTATTGCAGTCATACTCCGCACGGGTATCTGGTCCTGAAATATTGGCGGGGGGAAAGGCATTTTTCCTCCGGTGTGCTTTGGAGGGCATATGCGTAATGACCCCATGACTGGCCCATGGCCCATGGGTGAATGGAGGATAATAATACGGGTAATATCATGTGGCATTGACGTGAAATGACAGCTCGTTGACATTTTGACACTTGACATTTGCCATGTGCTGTGATTGAACTTGCGTGTACGAGTAATACTTGCCTGTTACAGGCCTGTACGAGTATTGGCAGCCCTGCAGATGTATGTGCATGTAGTCAGCCCTTTCAGGTCTGAGCCTGAGGCCACAGGACCATCCATGTACATGCGCATGCATCATATCGACATCATAGATCCAATGTTGGATATTGGTGAATTACAGCAGCATTATTGTCGTTGAGTAAAATACATGTATACGCCTTGACTATCAAAAACAAAGAAGAAGAAGAAAGAATAATAGAAAGAAAAGAACAGACTAGTACGACACCATCATACTCAACCCATCCAACTCCCTATCCCAACAGCGATGCTGGCTAACAGCATAAATAAACTTCTCCATAAACCCCTTAGCGCCCTTGGCCACACTGAGCACATCCCCAAGCCCATGAACACTAGCATCACGCAGCGTGACGACGCCATAGCTCTCGACGGGGTCACGACTATCCGACGTAGTCACCTGGGGCAGCTGGATCGCCTTGTTGACCAGGTCGACAGCCTCGCCCGTGGCAGCAATGGGCTTGAGATGCCCAAACGCCTCCTGGATGTAGTGTCTCGCACGGCCGTTGGCAGACAGCGACGCGACCGAGGCCTTACCACCCGGAATGACGAGGGCGTCGAACATGGTGCTCCGCTGGCCCTCGAGGTGGTGATCCGGCGTGACGGCATTGGGCGATCCTCTCTCCTCGCCGGCGGCGTGGATAGGTGAGCGGTGGCGACCGATGACTAGGGGCAGAGCCTTTGCGCCCTGCAGGGCACCCACGATGGCGTTGAAGGCCACGGGGTCGTATCCCTCGCTGATGAGGATGCCGACGCGGCGCGAGACGATGGTCGGGTTCCGCGGGATGTAGTCCATCTGGGAGAGTCCCGGTGCCGTAGCCCCGCTGTTGGGCTTGCCGGCCTTCTCGGGCTTGGGACCGCCGACCATGTCGGCCACGCCGCGGGCGAGACTCAGATCGATGTCGGCGAGACGGTGCGTCAGACGCTCGTACACGACCGCCTCGTCGCAGTGGTCCAGCTCGAAGGACAGGGCGGCCTGGACGTGGGCCTTCTCGACGGGCGAGAGGGAGTTGTAGAACAGCTGGGCCTGGGAGACGTGGTCCTTGAACTTGGCGCTCTTGGCGCGCTCCTTGATGCCGACCACCTTTTGCCGGTGCTCTGCGTACCCGCCCTTGGAGGCCGGCTGCGGGGGGTTCGCCTCGTACCGGTTGGGCCAGTAGTTGATGGACCCCTTGGACGTGGTGTGGCGCATGGCGCCGTCGCGGTTGAAGTTCATGACGGGGCACACGGGCTTGTTGATCGGCAGCTCCTCCCAGTTGATGCCCAGACGGCTGATCTGCGTGTCGAAGTAGGAGAAGTTGCGGCCCTGGAGGAGGGGGTCGTCGGAGAAGCCGATCCCGGGCACGACGTGGCTCGTGCAGAAGGCCACCTGCTCCGTCTGCGTGAAGTACTCGTCCACGTTGCGGTTGAGCTCCAGCTCGCCAATGTAATGGATCGGGACCTTGTCCTCGGGCCACACCTTGGTCGCGTCCAGGACGTCAAAGTCGAAAGAGTGCTCTTCGGACTCGGGGATCACCTGGATGCCAAACTTCCACTTGGGAAACAGCCCGTTGGCGATGGCCTCCTGCAGGTCCTTGCGGTGGAAGTCGGGGTCCTGCCCCGCCAGCTTGAGTGCCTCGTCCCACACGAGCGAGTGCACCCCCAGCTCGGGCGTGAAGTGGAACTTGACGAACTGGCGCTCCCCCTTGGCGTTGGTCAGCGTGTACGTGTTCACGCCGAAGCCTTGCATCATCCTGTATGATCGGGGGATCCCCCGGTCCGACATGGCCCACATGTACATGTGCGTCGCCTCCGAGTGCATGTACATGAAGTCCCAGAAGTTGTTGTGCGCCGACTGCGCCTGCGGCACCTCGTTGTTGGGCTCCGGCTTGCCGGCGTGGATCAGGTCAGGGAATTTCATAGCATCTGCGTGTTCCCTTGTGTGTTAGAATAATGACATGAGCTAGGCGTGTGATAAGAGGGTCAACGATGACGCACCTTGAATGAAGAACACGGGGATATTGTTCCCCACAAGATCCCAGTTGCCCTCCTCCGTGTAGAACTTGAGGGCAAACCCGCGAACGTCGCGCACCGTGTCCGCCGACCCCCGGCTGCCGAGGACGGTGGAGAAGCGCAGGAACACGGGCGTCTCGCGCGACGTATCCGTCAGGACGCCGGCGTTGGTGAACTCCTCGGCTGACTTGTGCAGTCTGAAGGTGCCAAAGGCACCGGCGCCACGAGCGTGGACAACGCGCTCGGGGATACGCTCATGATCGAAACGATGGATCTACTTTCAAGGTCAGCAAGGTTGAAAAGGGAAGAATTTGTTTTGCTTTGATTGATGAGAAACTGACCTTTTCGCGTGAGAATGGGTCTTCGAGGAGTGAAGGACCCGTGTGGTCCTCGTTGTTGACGCGGAGCCAGTCGTCGTTGTTGGACAGCTTGGTGCCAAAGTCGGAGGTGAGTCCGGCGTCCTTGGATGGCTCGACGGTCTCTTTGGAAAGCTGGGCCAGTTTGGCCTGGGAGCCTTTTTCAAACATGATGTTTGTTTTGTCTGTGATGTCTGAATGTGTATTAAGGGTTCAATGCGTCCCTGTGCTGCATGTGTTGTTATACGGACTGTAGCGAGTTCAACGGTCCAGATCCATTGCTCTCATAGTGAGGGAGAACAGCCATTTTATATACAAACATTCTGATATCATTGACTTCTACCCAGGGAGAGAAAACTCCCTTGGACTTTGAATACAAGTCTCTTACGCTTTGTGATGTAATATTAAACGGCAAAGGAAAAGATGAGTTATTCGTCATCATTGATTGGCTGACATGTCGTCGACGTCAGTATATGGGCTCTATGCTGTGGAATCATCAATTTCTGGATCTAGAACTCTGGGAACTCTGGACTTCTGGGAGGGGAGAACCCCATTCCCATGCCAACTTTCCGATACGTTGTGTATTGTCATGACGCACTTGATATTGGGTGTTTCCAAAGGTATTTGTATACAAATCATTTGTACTCCGCTAAATGGCGGGCAACTTGTCAAAATAGTTGACTTATTACGACGCCGAATTTCCGAGCCGTTTGGTGGTGCCGCACGCCACTCCATATAAATCATCCGTTTTTTTTTTTTGTAGACCGCAACTGTACAACTCCATCTTTAGCGGCCGATAGTCCCGTCTAGTTACGCCGCAAAGGCAATTAGTACTTAGTAGGTAAATTTGTGGGATTAATACAACAAGTTTCATCTATTGTTTTTCACATATTGAAATCGGGAGGCAACTGAGACCAGTCTGCTCAATTGTGTCAATGTAGGGTAGCTCAAGCACCCGGGAGCCGGGAAAAGTGGACACCCAAGCTCCAAGGCAACCAAAGCCAAGCCAAAGCTCAACGTCACCGTCAACGAACCGCCTCCACACCAGCTGACAACAACGGATTTGAGCTCAACAGCAAGTTACCTGTACATCGACCACACATTCAGAAGAAAAAAAAAGACTGGAGATATAATACAGCATACATTTTTTTTTCTATATCTCATATATAAGAAAGTGGCCGTGACAATGCGCGAGAGAATCACCCTCGTCCACCGACCTGAATCGGCCATCGACCCCGAGGCCCTCACCCTCGACAAGTCAGGTCTGAAGGCGCCATCGTCGCTCGAGGCCGTGCGCGAGGACAGGCTCACCGTCACGCTGGACGCCCTGACACACGAGCTCGCCCAGCTTCTGCAGGACTTCGACGGGCTGCGTGTGCGGTGGGCCAGTCCCGGTCAGTATCAGACTCTCGAGCCGTTCTCGTCGAGGCTGTCACCTGGCTTGCACGTGTCGTATACGCCGTCTAGCAGCGAGGCACCATATGACCCGTGCGTTATTACTCTCTCACAATAACCTTCTTTTTCTTCCCTTACTCTAAGATACATATTAACAATACTATATATAGCTCACGACTATGCGCTTTTCTACGAGCTCTAGGACCGCTGGACTGCATGTCCAGCGAGGTACGTACATCATCACGAGCCGTGCAAAGGATACCCTCCGCCTCTAACAAAAACCAAAAAATACAAGGCATTCACTGTCTCTGGATCCCCCGATAAACCAGAGTACTACTTCTACCAGCCCCTGCCAGACATCTCAGCCATATCACGCGCCTTCGAGACAGACTTCTGCCGCGGCGACGAGTCATGCCGCACGCGCGCCGGGGACCTCAAGACAGCCGCAGGCATCGACTTCACTTTCGACAAGAGCACCGAGGTATCCAAGCTGAGCGCCCTGTGGCCCCTGGGCCCCCAGCCCATCGACTTCGCCCCCTCCCCCTCCCACAGGGTAGAAGTGGGCATCCTCACGCGCGGGGAGCCGCCCAGCATGGGCCAGCACGACGTAGGCATGTCCGGGGTGCTGGCCGTGCTGGGGGAGCGCAAGTCCCCGTCGCCTACGCTGTTCAAGTTCGCCTCGAGACACCGCAACGCAGCAGCGCCGGCGCACTTCTCCTCGCGCTTCCTGGCGCCCACGGGGCTCCACCCGACGCTGCAGATCAGTCTGGACGGCGGCAACCAACCTGACGACTCGGAGGGGTCGTGCAAGCCCTACGCCTTCCTCACGCTGCCCAAGACTATCTTCGCGGACAGGTACCAGCTCGACGACCACCTCTTCCTGGCGTCCAAGAACCTCACTGCTGCGCGACACATCAGCCACCCCGTCGACCTTGAGGCCCCCGCATACACCACTGCCACGTGGGGGTCCAACGTGCTCGTCGAGATGGCTGTGCCTGATAGTGCTGCCAGCAGCAGCGGCGACAACGACGAGTGGACGGTCGAGGTGCCGTTGCATCTACGGTACTTGGAGCCCTCGGCCACGGGAGAGAGGGATGTCGCCGTGCCGTATCCCGTTGTGTTCTGGGCGTGCGAGCAGGTCGCCGAGGGGACGACCCTGGCGGATAACCCGTTTGATAGGACGGGTCTGGGGTACGATGAGCTGTTTGGCCCGAACACGGTGTTTTGGCATGTCGAGCCGAGACCGGCGCATGGCGGCGCTGACATTGTGAACCATATCACTGTGCCGGTGCTGAGGGAGGATTCTGCGTCTTGGGTTAGTGTGGGCACGGCGGCCGTGGTCTCGTTGGGTTTTGTCTGGGTGCTGTGGAAGCTGTTTACGGCGTATGTGAGTTCTGGGTACAAGGCTGGTGAGGTGGATGAGAAGAAGAAGCAGTAGTCTTTTTTCTTCAATGGCATAGCAAGCAGCGGCGGGATGAACCCAGCTGTCATGTTTTATTGTTTGATTCTTGCAAAATACTAGTAGAGTGTCTGTCCCTGGTGTATGTCCGCGATGTCTCCTTACACCTTGACAGTGAACATCCATGGATCCTCCTGGACAAGAAACGCTACCTGCAGATCGGCTACCCCCCTCACGGAGCAACAGCACCGGGCATTTGAGTCTCTCGTTTAAAGGCCAATGGTATTGGATATTTGAGTTGTATTGAGCCAAGAAAGTGTGTTTGTTAGTGCCTGTCGCGGGCGGATGGATGGATGTACTACGCAGGGTGGCAAGGAGCGAAAGGTAAAGAGATGGTGAGGGACGTAAAAACTAATAGTAAAATTAATAGTACAAAAAAATAAAAGAAACTATTGAAATCTACAGTGACAGACAGATGACAGTCGATGACAGGAGTACTACTAGTAGTAAAAGAGCGTTATAACAAGGGCGTGTCGACATCAATGTACTGTTTGCGCTGAGTACGAGAGCGCTATGTCCGTAGTATCACCAGTGCTCCTGGTACTGTACCATACCTGCGCCAATAGTTCAGCTCAACAAAGATGCATGCAAGGATTAACAAAAATACTGCTACCAATATTTTATTCCCTTGATGAACATGTCATTGAATAAATAAGAATTTTTTTTTTTTTTGAAATAGTCATCCGAATTTAAACTTTACGCCGTAATCCTCCGTACCACGTGAGTGACGTATGGCGTTGACGTCCGAATGACAGCACGTGACTCTCGGCGATAATGGAGATATTGTTACCGTAGATGGCTTCACTTTCTCAATGTGACTGTATATGTTTTCATAACGGTGTTGAGTGTCACTTACATAAAGTCACTACAGAAACACCGCATGTCCTAGAACATACCAAACTCTTACATGAGTAAAGGGGAATGATACACGCCACCACTCGGGTGAACCCGTCGCTACTACTAGATGAGAAGAGAGTCATGCCATCAACGACCTGACAGTGCCGGGACCGGGACCGGAAAAAAAAGGAAAGGAACACAGATGAACAATACCATCATGAACGATACCGTCATGGACGAATCTCAAACAGCAGAGGAAATGGAGGATGAAACCATGACGTCGCCGACGCAGCAGCAGCAACAGCCGGGACAGGGGCACAATGAGGATCGTATCCGGCGCAATGTGGCTTGTGTCAATTGTCGCAACTCAAAGGTACGCTTTCACGGCCAACTTTCACCGTTAGATGCGAGAGAGACTCTTGTACTGACTGGTTTGTAGGTGCGGTGTCGACAAAGCAATGTCCCCGGCAAGCAGTGCCAACGCTGCGTCAAGCTCGACCTCTCGTGCGTCGTGGACAAGTCACATAAGAGGATCACAAAGAAAAGGTGAGCATTCAGTTATATGTCAATCACCAAAAGAAACCGCACAGAGAAACTGACCATGACCAGCAAACTCGAGAGGTTAGAGCAAGAACTCGATGCCATCCGCCAAGTCGTAGCCGTCCCAGCATCAGCAGCACCAGGCAACCCAGCGGCAGCAGCAGCGGCGACCAGAAGCGATGAGACGCCTCGTCCCCCCCGAAGCCCCCGGGCCTCCCAGACATCATATTCGCAAGAATCCCGCCCCTCGTTATCATCTCACGGGGGAAGACGATGGGAGTCGACGACAACGACACCACCCGCTCCAGAAAACAACACCACCACCACCACCAACAGCACTCAACAGACAGCAGCACCATTGACTAGACGACCACCCAAGGATTCACCCTCGCAGTCGCGCACAATTGGTGACAAGTCCGTATCGGGGGAAGACATAGACTTTTACTTCGACAAGTACCTAGAGCGGTACCACCCTCTCGTGCCCGTCCTGCGCAACACGGACCCAGACACCTGCTACCAAGCCAGCAGCACGCTCTTCTGGATCGTCGTCTTCGTCGCGTGCCGGCGGTACTCGCGCGACCCGGACCTGCTGGCCGTGCTGGTCGACACCCTGTCCCGGGACATCTGGGCGGTGCTGTCACTGCCTGTCACCAAGCTAGAGTCCATACACGCCCTGCTGCTGTTCTGCGCCTGGCCCATGCCCACCATCCGTCTGGTCACCGACCCTTCTACGGTGCTGGCCAGCACGGCGCTCAACGTCTCCATGCTCGTCGGGCTGCATACGGGCCGTGGGTCGCACCCGGAGTTTTGCGTGGGAAGGAGGGTCAATATGACGTTTAGTGATGAGGATGCTGCAGTCACTTGGGTTCAGACGTGTATTCTTGCACAGAGGTACGTCCGATTTTCACATCAATCATTTCACCCCCAAGAGCAAAGAAAGAAGACTGACAAGTGTACATCAAGGGCTGCGGCAAATATTGGACAACCCCCACCATCGATCCAGCTAGGTGACGCCCCGTCTAAGAAAGCCCTCTCATCGCCCGAATGGGCAGACCTGCTATTCACCTACGACGTCCAGCGCTACCTCAACCGCTTCCACCTATCCATGGCGTCGCACGTCACCAACAACGGCCACGTGTCGGAGAACACCGTCTCAGACTGGGAGACGGAATTCGAGATGCTCAAGGGTTCTCTGTCCGGCTCCGGCCCAGACCCGGACTCCGACTCCACGCGCCTCGTCCTCCTAGCTGCCAAGCAGGACATGCAGAGCTACTACTTTGCCTACCCACCCGACAACCCGGGTCCCAACCTTTCCGTCAACACGACGCGCGCCCTCATCACGGCCAAATCCATCATCTCCACCACTCTGGCCCTCGAGGCCTCTCCTATACGACTCCTCTCCCACGCACCCAGCTGGGTCTTCCGCTCCGTCGTCGCCGCAGCAAGTCTGCTCGTATCAGCGCTACACTCTCTAACACCGCCACCTCTGGACGACACCGCCCCCCAGCAACCTTCTGTCACAACAGCGCCATCATCAACAGCCCACTCTCACACCGTTCCGACAAGACAGCCAAACGAGTCTGCCTCCCCGGCAGCAGACCACCTGGTAAACCAGTGCATATCAGCCCTGGAGGCCTGCTCCATCTGCGACGCGGATCTGCCCTCCCGCAGCGCCAACATCATCAGGGGCTTCTGGTCTCGCAGGCGACATATCCCCGTCATCGCAACGGCCGCTCTGTCCTGGCCGAATCGTCTGGCTGCTGGTACTGCCATTTGGTGTCTTGCTCGTCTGCATCGTAATGTGACGGATCTGCAGGGTCATAATGGGGTTGGTGGGAATGGTGGCGCACAGCGGAACAAGAACAAGCAGGGTCAGCAGCAGCAGCAGCAGCAGCAGCAGCAGCAGAACAAGAAGCAGAAGCAGGGGAAGGGGGAGCAGCAGCCTCAGTCGAACTTGGCTCCTCAGAAATACTTTAACCGACGTATGTTTTTTTTGTCTTTCCCTTTTCCTCAGTTCCCTCTTTCTATTCTCCTCGTTTTCTCTATCCTTTCCTCCCTATTTACTCTTTCTTTTCCTTCCCTCTATTTTGTTCTTCGTCTGTTGTTCGAGTACACTATTCTTCTCTCTGGCCAAGACTAACCAATGCAGGCGACTTGTACCAACCAAGCAGCGGCAGCGGCAGCCCTACCAACGAAGAAACTCGAAAACAGCTCGTCGACAGTAGTACCACGCCTGTCACCCTGACGTCCACGGCCCTCCCCCAGAGTCAGGACTTTGATACCTTTGGCGGTGTGGACTGGTCCATGTTTATGGATGAGTTTAACTGGGATGATTCCGAGACGTTGTTTATGGGAATGTCTTAGGGGCCAGTCCTAGTAAATACATGTATATACAATCATCTCGATGTCACACATCTTGGACGTCACATAATGGATCACAGTATTTGTGTTTACTGTATGTATGGAGTTATTGTATGTATGGAGTCAAGTTTATTATCTATATACAGGATACAAGAGCCATTTCGTGGTGTCATTTTTAATATAATCATATCCCTTGGATTGTTCTTTTCGAACAGTTAGGATACTTCAATTCGAACTTGTGAATGTTTGCACTGGTATGTTGAACAATAGAATGAAAGGTTGAAAAATATCATCTTTTGAAAAGTAAAAAAGTATGTACAGGCTAACTAGAAGCTCCTCATCCGATATGCATATTCCCAATCTTCAAGCAAAGTAACATTTTAATGCAAAACGTCTTTGAACCCCAACGTCTTTGAAACAAAATGACGTTTTCAGAACACAAAAGATAACGTCTGTAAAGTAAAAGCAATGTATAAAACTCAAAAACTCCTGAAAATGCTATGCTCTTTTTTTGTCTTTCGTAATAATCTTTTCCCTTGATGACCCGTTGATGATGAACTAAGTGTAGATATCCTCATCCATACCATCATCAAGATCATCAATCGCATCGTCCGAGTCCACCATGTCGACCTCGTCACCACCGTCATCGCTATCGGGGTGGTTGGGCAGAACGACGAGTCGTCCGTCGTCGAGCTCGACGCGGGCCGACTCCCCGTCGCGCACATTGTTGCGCAGGATGAGCACGGCGAGCTTGTTGAGGATCTCCTGCTCGATGAGGCGCTGGAGAGGGCGAGCACCGTAGGCGGGCGAGTACCCGCTGGCGCCGAGCTGGTCCTTCGCCTCGTCCGACACCTCGATGAGCACCTTGCGCCCGTTGTCCTCGAGGCGCTTCTGGATCTCGGCGAGGCGGAAGTCGACAATCTTGCGGATCTCCCGGCGCGTGAGGCGGTTGAAGATGACGACCGAGTTGATGCGGTTGAGGAACTCGGGGAGGAAGTAGTTGCGCAGGGCGCCCATGACGAGCTCTCGAGCTGCGGGCTCCACGCGGCCCTCCTTGTTGCTGCGCGTCAGGTACTCGGCGCCCAGGTTGGATGTCATGACGACGATGCAGTTCTTGGCGTCGATCACGCGGCCTTGGCCGTCGGTGATGCGCCCGTCGTCCATCAGCTGCAGGAGTACTGTCAGAACCTCCTTGGCTGCCTTCTCCACCTCGTCGAACAGAAGGATGGAAAAGGGGCGGCGGCGGAGAGCCTCGGTCAGCTGGCCGCCTGCGTCGTGGCCCACGTATCCGGGCGGCGCACCAATCATGCGGCTGAGTGCGTGTCGCTCCTGGTACTCGGACATGTCCAGTCGGATCATGGCCTTGGGGTCGTCAAACAGGAACTCGGCGAGCGCCTTGGTCAGGAGCGTCTTTCCTGTACCGGAGGGACCGCAGAAGAGGAAGCTGGGCGGCGAGTTGGGGTTGCTGAGGCCGGATCGCTGCAGGCGGATGGCATTGGAGACGGCCTGCACGGCCTCCTTCTGACCGACGACCGACTTGCCCAGCACCTTCTCCATGTTGATGAGCTTCTCCTTCTCCGAGGTGCGCAGGCGGGTAACGGGGATGCCGGTCCAGCGGGCGACGATTTCGTTGATGTGGTCGGCCGTGACAATGTCGGTGACCATGGAACCGCTGTCGGCACCCGAGGCGTTGAGGGCGGCGTCGGCCTGGGCCTTCTTAGCCTCGAGCTCCTTGATGACGGCCTCCTGCTCGGGGATGGCGCCGTACTTGAGGTCGGCCGCCTTGGCGTGGTCGCCCATGTTCATGGCGTCCTCGAGGCGCTTCTCGAACTCGTCCAGCTTGACCTTGGCCAGGTGGATCTCCTCGCCGCGCTTGATCTCGTTCTTGTACTTTTCCTGCAGCGGCTGGAGTTCCTCCTCGACGTTCATGGCGTCCTTCCTGGCCTGGTGGAGACGGGCCTGGGATGCCTCGTCCTTCTCCTTCTCCAGGGCGGCAATCTCAATCATAAACTGCCTAAGTTTACGCTCCAGGGAGTCGATTGCCTCGGGTTGCGACTCGCGAGCCACGCGCACGGCGGCGGCAGCCTCGTCGACTAGGTCGATTGCCGAGTCGGGCATGCGTCGCGAAGTCAGGTAGCGAGCTGCCAGGTTAGCGGCGGCAACCAGGGCGTTGTCGAGGATAGTAACGCGGTGATGCCTGTCGTAGCGCTCCTTCAGACCTCGAAGAATGGAGATGGTCTCGTTGATGGTAGGCTCCTTGACCATGACCTGCTGGAAACGACGCTCGAAAGCGGCATCCTTCTCAATGTACTTGCGGTACTCGTTGAGAGTCGTAGCACCGATACAGTGCAGCTGGCCACGGGCCAGCATGGGCTTGAGGAGGTTGGCGGCGTCCATGCCACCCTCTCCGGAGGAACCGGCACCCATGAGGAGGTGAATCTCGTCGACGAAGAGCACAATCATGTCCTTGGAATCCTCGATCTCCTTGAGGACACCCTTCATGCGCTCCTCAAACTCTCCACGGTACTTGCTGCCGGCGACGATGGAGCCGACGTCGAGGGAGAGAAGCTTGCAGTGCTTCAGGTTGTCAGGGACGTCGCGGTTGACGATTCGCTGGGCGAGACCCTCGATGACGGTGGTCTTTCCGACACCGGGCTCACCGATGAGGACGGGGTTGTTCTTTGTGCGTCGGGACAGGATACGGATGGTGCGGCGAATCTCCTCCTCTCGGCCGATGACGGGGTCCATCTTCTTGTCGCGGGCCTGGGCCGTCATGTCGATGGTGAACTTGGCGAGGTTCTCGTTCTCCTGCTCCGTGTCGGCCGTCTTGCTGTCGACACGCTTGGTGCCGCGGATGGCCTGGACGGCATCCTGAACCAGCTTGGGCTTGGGGACGTTGGCCTCACGGAGGGCGGCCTGGACGTGGTTGTCTTCCGAGAGGGCGTTGATGAGGTGGTCGACGCCAATATACGAGTCCTTCTGGACCTTCTGGAGCTCCATGGCCTTGCGCAGCACGGCGTGGAACTGAGGGGCCAGCGAGACCTGCTCAGGCGGGGGATCTTGGCTGGGCAGCCGCACCAACGTCTTCTTCAAGGCACGGTCAAAGAGCTGAGGGTCGCCGTTGGCTCGTTCCACTACTTGGCGGAACAGTGTGGTTGAGGGGGCTGTCGTTGCTCCTTGCTGCTCTTGGTTCGGGTCGTGGGGGTCGAGGAGTGAGACTGCGAGGTGGACAGGCACGAGCTGGGAGTGGCCATACTGTTCGGCCAGGGTCATGGCACCCTCCACGGCTTGTTGTGCCCGATCTGTGAAATCCATTCTAGCTGACATGATGGATATGTATGTGTATGTGTGTGACGGTTGTGTGGTGGTGTGGTTTTGTATGAGAAAGAATTATAATAGCACAAAAAGGAAGAAGAAGCGAGAGGGGTATTTAAAGAGGAAAAGAAGTCCTCGTCGTTTTGTTTTGTGGTGTATGTGATGTGAAGAAGTGAATGATGAGGGAAGAAGAAAAAAAAAAGTTCCGGAAGATCCGTCAACAACAGACCATTATATCCTCGAGATGCAAGGCGAAAATGTTCTCGTCACCGTCGAGATGGAAGGCCGGAAGTTGGAAGCTGGCACGAGCTACAAGTAACCACAAGCTACCAGCAGCCACCAACAGCCACCAGAAGTCACCAGCAATCACTCCCACTCTCGGGAAGATACAAGAAGCTCGTAGAAGGTTCAGGCCGTTGCCTGATGTCACTCGCCGCCCAACCTTTGGTCGAAGTGGGGAGCGAGCTCTGTGATTGGCTGAGCGGTCCCTACCAGTTTCGGCAGGATAAAGTGGGGGCAGTCTCGTGTATGCAAAGATCACGTGAGTGCGCGCGCTCCAGCCGGCGGATCTCCGGGGGAGCAGGGAAGGAAGAAGAAATTCGTGTAAAGGCCATTTGCCTATTGAATTAATTTGTTGGTTTACCGCGACAACGGCCGGCCACGACGGAGACCAAAAGAACCACGACGAAAGAGACAATGAACGCAGCAGCAGCGCCGACACTCCGGATGGGCCAGCCCCTGACGGGACTCCCCAAGACATGCGCCCGGTCGATATCCCACAGCAGCAAGCCGCGCAAGACGTCGACGGGGTTCGTCGGTCCCCCTGGCCACGGAGAGAAGATTTGGATATGGAGTCACAGGAGGACAGACCAGACAGTCTACACACTGCGAAACCGTCTTGACGTATATGCCTCTCCCTCTCTCACTCTTCCCTTCACACACACGCCCTCCCCCCCCCNCCCCAACAATTGAATTGGTGGTCGAAACTGACAAAACCCCCCCATAGCATCACCACGACCTCAAGCAGATCCCCTACAACGGCAAGAAGCTCAAGGCCGCCAAGCTCCGCCCAGACTACTGGTCCCGCATGGCCACCGTGGAGCTAGCACCCGGCCAGGGCGTCATCGGCCGCTCCATCTACCAGAAGCTCCGGGAGCTCAAGAAGCTGCACGAGCTCGAGTGGGACGACGAGATCCGCGTGCGCCCCGAGTCCGAGTTCAGCAAGGCCGACGTCAAGCAGGCCAAGAAGGCCCTCGACGAGGGATACGAGTACAAGCCCATGCGCAGCAAGAGGGAGCGCGGCGTCGCTCTCAACGCCCAGAAGAAGAACTCCATCGCCGACCTGGCTGCCGTCCTGGCCGGGCATGGTCGCGGAAACAGGGTGTTTGCTGCCGCTGCTGCCGCCGAGGGCAAGGAGGTGGCGGTGGCTGCCGACGCCGACGGCGGTGCTGGCGAGCTCCTGGCCGTCACTGTCAACTGGGCGAATGACCAGGACAAGAACTACGCTGAGGAGTGGTCGTCAAACGTCACACATGGTCTGTACGAGGAGCCCGCGTACGTGATTGATGAGGTCTGAGGTGTTTACGTTGAACATGTGCTCTGTGCGCATTGCCCAGGGTTGAAGGGGGAAAAATTTGAGACGGTGGTGTTTACTGGCCGAGTGTACTGGCTGAGTGTACTGGCTGAGTGTATAGGCCGAGTGTTTGGAGTTGTTCGACACTACTACCGTCTCTTGTATACATATATGGACAAATGTAGTCCCAAAATCTTGTACAATCTGTATTACTTTTTTTTTTAGCAACAAGAAAAGAAACAAAGGGTTTGATGAACCCACATATCACGTATTTTATTCCAATTTGGTTTCAACTAGTAAGCGAGAGAACATGACGGGACCCGACACCAGAGGACCTAACACCGTGCGTTCAGAAGGATAGAGTAGTCAACACCAAAAGGACCCAACACCTTTCAAACCCAGAAGCAAGAGAGCAATTCAAGTTCAAAGAAGCAAGCAGCATAAATCAAAGAGAGAGAGAAAAAACAAAAGTTCACAGGGAAGAAAAAAAAGCAATCGCATTTGAATTGTGGGTGTGTGTATCTCCAATGAAAACAATAACGAGAAAAGAAGAGAGAAAAAATCTAAACAAAGGCTGAGACAGACTGAGAACCAAGGACAGTTGTTACAAAATTACATCAAGAAATTCAGCATTTCGCCTGGGGTTGGATGCAGAATTGCTTGAGATAATTGTAGCTGTCCATGTTTGCGTCGACGGTTTCGCGAATGACTCTCTGGCCTTCGGGGCCGTACTTCTTGACCCACTCGGCGTTTTCAGCGTCGATGGAGGGTTGTTTCTATTTGTGTGTTAGTTTTCTTTTTCTGACATTACTCGGGAAATGTACACGACAAGATATATGGGAAAGAACAAGTGAAAAGAAAGAGAGAAGAAAAAAAGGGACTTCAACATGGGGGAAGAAAAAAAAAATCAAATAAATCGGAGTATACTCCGTTGGTAGGAACATGTAGGGACATGTAGGAACATACCTGCTCATGTGTGCGGGGACGCAGGGCGCTGCTGTGGATAGCATCGTCATGGAACCCGTTCCACTTGGCAAAGTGGATCTCGGCGTGGCGCTTGTCGTCGTCGTTCCACTCGAGCATCTCGGGGGAGAAGTCGATGTCGGTGCGTCGGCAGTACTCGCGGATGATGGGCTCCGGGTCGTCGAGCATGTCGTCGGCGTCGAGGACGGTGAGCTGGTCGCGGTCGACGATGCCGCTGTTGACGAGGAAGTCGAAGAGGCGGACGAGCTCATCGTAGCCCGACTCGCCGGGCATGTACTCGAAGTTTGTGATCTCGCGCAGCGGGGGGATGGTGGTCCGGTAGTACGAGGGGATGGAGCGGCGAGGGTGGCGGATGAGGAAGGTGAAGTGGAACTTGCGGAGGAGCGAGAGGGGCATGACGGTCGGGTTGCCGGCCTCGACGCCGCCGCCCAGCGAGGGGGCGATCTGGGCGCGCTGGCCGTCCGGGGGCATCAGGTAGTAGGCCATGTCCTTGACGAAGACGCGCTTGCCCTGGTGAGACCCGTGAGAGGGTTTGTGTAAGCGACTTGAGTCGACATTGGGTGATTCCCAGGGAGAGACACATGGTATCAAGAGTGGGATATAGGAGGGGTGTAAAGGGGGGAAGAGGACGGCATGTGTGTGTGTGTGTAAACCCGTCACTTGACAAGGTGAATGAAGCATGTGTCGTAGCTAGAAGACAGGGACAAGACAAACCTCTTTTTGACCATCTTGGAGAATCTCATCGACGGTATCAAGGTACGTCTTGTCGATGGCACCTGAAGCCTCACGGGCAGCATCGTTGCCCTCGAAGCGTTTACTCGTAGACTCGGGGCCATAGTAGAATGCTTCACCAAAGGGCTCGTGGAAGCACTCGAGTTCATCACGACGCTTCATGAAGACCTGCGTGTTTTGTCAACGTTAGTTGGGTGTTATCCGAGATATATTGTTGAATGGGTAGATAAGGATAAGTGTAAGATAAGAGAGGTATGACGTACACGCTCAAAGGCTGTAGAGACAGCTCTGGGGTGCGTAGCACAGAAGATGGGACGGGGCGCCATGTTTGATAGATGAAGTGTATATAAGTTGTTGTTGAAAGGGATGTATATTCCAATAATGTAACGGTAGAACTAGTAGTGAACTAGAAAAGAAGAGTGTAAAATAAGATGGGAAGCGAGAGGGAGAGAGAGAAGAGAGAGAGAGAGAGAGAGAGAGAGGAGAGGGAAGCTTTATGAACAACTAGAGCGTGGGGGGGAGAAGAGGTAACAGCTTTATACTCTGAGAAGGAAGAGAGTAACCATGAACAATGTATTACGATGGGGGTGCTCCATACAAGAAGGAACATACAAGAAGGGAAAGGGTCATGCTGTACGAGTAACAGAGATACAAAGGAAAAGAGGGAAACAGCAAGTAAGAGTAGAGAGAAGGAGAAAGAGGGGGGCCAGAAGTGAAGTTAGTTGCAGTCTATTGCCCTATACGGGCAAAAGGGAAAAGTACAGAAGAGAATGGGTGTCTATGACAGCTCGTTGAAGCTTTTGGGGGGGGCCAACTCAAACAAGATACAACTACATGTAGTGGTTAGCAGTACGGAGTAAGTAGTACGGAGTACTCCATAGTAGACTGGAGAAATGGACAACCCACGCCAAGCCACCGAAACCCACGCGCACTCGGAAGCCGCATTGTTAATAGAAACTCAAGTACAGTAGAGACTTGTAGAAAACTATTATAAAAATATAAAAATATAAAAATATACATAAAAAGAATAGAAAAGAGAGAGAGGGTGGAGTGGGCCGTGGGGCGCATTGGGATGGAACTATGTAGGTATTGATGAGGATTTGATTTGCCCGTGGGTTGCAGCCAGCAGATGGGATAGCGAGGGCTGTAGGGGCACTGTAGGGGCGCTGTAGGGGCTGTAATAGTAGCAGTAGTAGAGGCACGGGGCTGTACTGCTGTAGTAGGTAGAACGGCAAATCAGACTTTCAATGGTCATCACGAACCCGGTTTGAACCTTTTTCGAATGTACCGTTATTGTATGTTGTCTTACTATTAGTAGTACTGCTTGGTGACTGTTACTACCCGTATATACTTCTCAATACCACTACTCGTAGTAGCACTTTGACTACTGCCGCTACTAGTAAGCTAGCGTCAGTTGTACCTTTTGAATCGGCTTCTCCGCTGCGACCGTCCGAAAGCAACGGATCGACCAGGGAAAGGGAAAGAAAAGAAAAAAAAAAACAGAGAAATTCCTTT
>FYEV01001790.1:462437-480053 GCA_900188565.1 Geosmithia flava
CCCCAAAAAATAGAATCAACTAGAGTCAGGGCGACTTTTGACCTTGACTCTTTTTTCTCCTCCTTCTTCTTCTCTCTTTTACCTATTACTAGTAAGTATTCATAGTAACAATGTACTCCAAAAAAAAAAACTTGGTTTTCAAAAAAAGGGTCCCGACCATGGTTCTTTCGCCCCCCCGCTGCCCCTCTATCATACAGGGTATGGAATTCTCTGTATGCTTCTCTTCTACTGAGTATTACTAGACATCTTCTCTCTCTATGCTAAAGACAGGGAACAAATGAGAATTTCAAGACAAGAAAGAGAAAGAAAAAAAAACTCTTCTGCATAGTATCATCGTATTTGACCCCCCATTCATCCATGTATCATGCCCCCCCCCGTGTCGGCGTCTTCGCCCGCGTCGTCGCCGCCCCTCCCCGCCCCTCAGTTGGTCCCTGCCATCCATGATTATTATCGATTGCCTCATCTACAGACGAGGCTATAGGCTCGTTGGACGCACATGGTCTCCTCACCTCCATCAGGCGCGATTTCTTAGACCCTGTGTTTACAGGTTATCACTGGTTCACTACGAGTACCACTGGTTACTCGTACTACGACTACTACTAGTACTATGTACGAGTAGTGATACGTACTCGTACACAGCCCTTTGTGTCGTCCTCCCACGGCTCGTCGTACCACACACATGCCGTGTTCGTGACGTTACTGACGTACTCCGTTACAATATTCTCCACTAACTTGCCTCTTTCTCTTACCCTCGTCCGGCCGCGGTCCCTTGGCCCTGCCGGTGTCTCCCCTCCCCCCCTACATCCGGAGGGTCTTTTCCCATGGTCACAGCTCTTTTCCCGACGGGCCTTGAGATGTTCATAGCGACGGCTCCGTCGCCAATTGTCGGAAAAGGAACTTTTTTCCTTTGTTGGTCCTCCCACCCCCCTGTGCCGTGTCGGTCTTGTCGGCCTTGTTTCTCGCTTCCTCGGCCAAGTTGACCCTCCCACCTTTATAACTTAGCGTGTTTAACCTTGAAAAACATACATATTCCGTTAAAACGCAGGAACTATTCCCGGTGGTCGTGTATACATGATCATATGGTGGGATGCACTCAGGATTTTCATGTATACTATACCGAAATGTAATGTCACTTCTCAAATTTGGAAAAATAATGTACTCGTATGTGAGCATGACTCCGTACGAGTACAGGCAATATTACTTACTGCCCATGTTGATGCGTATCATATGCAATGTACGTGCTGACATTGTCATATGCGAGTCCATCCATGTATGCGAGTGTACACATATGGCCATCACGTCATTTCTGAATATCACTTACCCTATAGGGTGTCCAGGGCGGGGTTCAGGGACGTCCCAACTATCGTGACTGCCTTCATGTTCGATTGCCCACTGATGTAATAACGTGCAAAACAGTGACTATTTTGAATATAAACACATGGTACCTCTAATAATATGCATATTTCCATGTTTCTCTCATATGTGACACTCATATGTGACACTATGACACTACCGCCCTCGCTCCCAGCTCCCCAACCATCTCCAACTCGCAGCAACGCCATCAATCTTGTCCAGCGCACCCTGCACCCTCCCCTCCGGATCCTTATTCCTGTGACCCTCAAACTCGACAAAGAAGATGTACTGGAACGGCTTGTCCAGACTGGGCCGACTATTGATACTGGTGAGGTTGAGGTTGAAAGCCTTAAAGCAGCTGAGGGCCTCGGCCAGGGCACCAGGTGAATCATGAGGTACCGAGAAGGAGACGAGAGACTTGGTCCCAGCACCATCAGAAACCCCTGTAGAAGTCGAAGTGATCGACGACGCAGTACTCGCAGATTTCGTCGTGACCCAATCGTCCACGGCCTTGGACGACGCCGAAGCATTGTTCCCGATGACGAGAAACCTCGTAGTGTTATCACTCCGGTCCTCGATATTCCTCCCCAGAAAGTCGAGGCCGTGAATCTCGGCGGCGAGCTGGCTCGATATGGCGGCCCAGGTCCCCGTCTTGTCGGCCTTGACAATCTCGGCCGCCTTGCTCGTGGAGCTGACCTCGAACACCTCGACGCCCTTGAGGTACGTCGATATGAAGGCCGTGCACTGCCCGAACGCCTGGGGGTGGGAGTACAGACGCTCGATGTGGTCCAGGCTGCCTAGGGGCTTGGTGCGTGGTCGTACCGGTTTGGGATCCGTGGCTGTGGGTGTGCATGTCCCTGATGAGACGTTGCTGTCTTCTATTCCTCCTCCTGTCACTGCTGAGACTGCTGACACGGACGATGGTCCTGATGATCCTTGTTGGGATGTTTGGAAATGTCCTAGGAGGCAGTGGTGGACGTCGACGTATACTTCGCCCACGACGCTGATGTCGCGATACCGTCCGTTGCGGTCGGCTAGGTCGTCGAGGGTGAAGACGACGGAGCCGTTGGTCGAGTTCTCAAACGGGACCACTCCGGCTGTTGCGCCGCCATCTTGGACAATGTCGAAGACGTCTGTGCAACGTTAGAATTTTCTGTCTCTCTCCCTGTTTCCCCTTCTACGTTTTTCCCCTTCAGTGAGGTCATATGTACCGTCAATGGTGACTACGGGTTCAAGCTCCCACGTAGATTCAGAAAAGGCTTGTCGCACAGCCTTTGGTAACCGCAGTCAGTATATGCTCAGTTCGAGTGAAGAGGGGTTTGAGGGATGGTACCTGGTGTGAGTATGAGGCCGGAGGACCCAAGTAGGCCACTGTGGGCTTCTTGTCGTTGGATGAGGCCATATCTGATGGAGGGGTTGAGGGGTATCACTGCGGTGGAAGTCTTATGTGTCCAAACGTGCCATGGCAGGAACTCTCCTCCGTATATACGCACTCCAAAGATGAAGAGGAGATGATCAGAGAAGTTCAGGTCAAAGTGAATACCCGTCACCTTGAGATGCCGTTATGAGAGCTGGTCTCTGCAATCTCAATGTCTGGGGCCCCCGCACATGATGAGTGGTGGGCAGGAAAAAAAAATGTCACCACAACTGGTGGGGACTAGTGCACTAACAGGAATAGCTGCCATTTCACTAATAACAATGTTAAGGAGAGATCTGGATCAAGACGTGCGAGTGCGACATAATTGATGTGCTCTAGCTGTGATTTTCTCATACTAAGAGGTAGCTCTGGGGAAGGACAAGTCGTCTGTAATCGTCAATACATGTAATCATGGAGCACCGCAAGCATGATAGCCATGGTCTCGAACATCCACCTAATCATAGGGATCGAATAGTAATAACAGCATGAATACATGTATTACTCCGTAATAGTCATAGTCATGATACTGTACCGGGTAGCTGTTCTGGATTAATAGTAAGGGTCTCAAAAATCTCCACGTGGATCGACCTAGATTTCTAGGCAAAGTGCAAATCATTTGATCATGTCGTTTCCAATCCTTGGGACAAGGGTCCATGTTTGATTCGATGACTTCATAGTGGCGAATCAACCATGAGAGCTCAAACATGAGGTCTTTGCTACGTGTTAGGGAACATGGTACAAAGAAGAGTAAATGAAAGAAAGATGACGTTGACAAAAGACGACGACTGAAACAGTATTGATTCATAATGAACAGTTCAGAACAGATCATTGCCGAGCCATGGATGGCATGGTGGTTTCAAAGGGTTTCAGCGTGAGAATGGTTGAAACCAAACAAAGAGCAGCATAATCACATATTCGCACATTACATACATCACGTACAACGCATACCTATCAATAGAAGCTATTAATCTATTTCTCTGCGATGAGAGTCCATGCAATACGTTTTACACGTACAAAGTCGCAAAGTAAGCGGCTACAGATACGTGAGACGTATCAATACTGTAGGTCAAGATATCTGGCCGTCTGTTTATCCGTATCGGTGATACTCGTAACTCACTCTGCATGAGACTACTGCAGTAGAACAAAACCATGTGCGACTGAGAGACTGGGAAGACGAGGGAATCAGGTATGATGCCTGTAGAGAATAATGAGAGAAGTCGTCGTATCGCACAGAGTAATACTCGTACAGAGAGCCACAGGTAGCGGTGGCACACACCGTCTCTCTAGAGGCTTGGACCCCTGCTCCGCAACCTGCAACGCGGCGTGTTTCATGTCTGACCGGCGCTTGACCCAAAGGGGGCGGGGGGCGGACGCAACACCATCCATCAGGTGTTCGTCTGCTTCGTATGGAAGACATTTCTGTTGTTATTAACGGGGTGACATTCATTCGTATCGAAATGTAAAATGAAGCTATGCGATGGTACGGAATCTATCATGATGCAACCACGACTATACTACTACTACTATTAGTACTAGGCAATGTATGTACCTATATTGAAACGAGTCACGTACGGCTAGAGATAGAATCAGGACCAATCCTCTCAGCATAAGGATGATTTCAATTTCGATGAGCATCACGTATGGAGTGCATATACCGGATTGTATCACAGCCGATGGTTGTACCTGTAATACTAGTAGGCATAGTACTACTGCTCGTACTATACTATTAGCGAGGATTAATACTGCTAAGTGCATACGAGAGTAACAATGACTCTTTGTTTACCTCCTACTCGTACCGTACACCGGACATGTTCCCCATATGGTCCCAGTGTGCGTCGTAGTCCGTAGTCGTCCCGGTCCCCGATGCACCTCACCGGGCGGGGGTGGTTGCATGATATGAGTACAATCGTAATCTGGAAATCGCCGTGAATCCCTAATCTGTACAGAGTATTGAGTACAGATACCATGGCTTGCATCTGTTGAATCCTGCTCTCGCACATTAGCCTACTTAGATCACGCTATTAGCAGTGACATGGATAACATGTGATATTACTAGTGCCTTAGTACTCCGTAGATGTAGTAGTAGTGGCACTATTCCTTGACCATGAATGCGATATATATTTGCCCTCAACTATTATCCGGAATTGCATTTCTCGTCATTTTACGAGTACAGTCCCAATCTCCGAGCATAGATGTTGGGTTTCTTTGCCCATGGTCTATTTGTGTCCCGACGTTATGTTTGAATGTTTTGCATCTACTATTTAGCAGTACTACCGTACGCGTACACTGGTATGACCAGACTTGACCTGGGCCCCCTCAATATCATCAAAACAAACATGTCGTGAGATTATTGTCGAATGCTATTACTAGTAATACCTGTCGTTTCAACTATATCGTACTCGTACTATCCTACGTATTCCACGTACGACGACATATTGTATCTCATACACGGAACTTGAAGTAAGGCATACTCGTACAGATAGACAAAGGACACTGGAGCAGCACCACCCAAAGTCTCCCAGGGGTTACAGGGGTCAAGTCCAGCCGTTTCAGTTGCCACCAGTCAGCGTCAGCAGATGGCAGGGGGGGATCCACAATCCAGGTGTGGCCCTCCACCGCGTATTACTACTACGGACAGCAGGATAGCAGGACTACAGGGGACATCTCCCACTACAACAGCCTCAATAAACGGCAATTACCGCCTAGAAAAGCTCCCCAGGTCAGCCCCCAAAGCTCCGGGCCCCATCTCATCACCTTCATGAGGTCCAGTCCGCGAGCAGCGTTATTATCCAAAGAGCCCTGTCCTAAGCTGTCATGGTACGGGGTCCTACCTGTAATAGTACGAGTAGGTGAGCCATCTCCAAGGCCTGTCCCATGTCCTTGTCCCCTCCAGCTGAAGCCCCAAGCGCCCGGCTCTGTTCCACTCCGTACAGAGCCCCCCCCATGTATCTCCTCCACATACTTACCTGTAGTACGCACCATTATGACCATTAGTACGGAGCACTATTAGCACTATTCGCACCTCTAGTATTAGTGATGACTTAAGGTACTACAACCTGCCAGTAGAATCATCACTCCCTACGCCTTGGGCTTGGCTCTTGTTTCACCACGTCCCTCTCTACCCTTTTTCATTGCACGCCCCCCCCTCATCCTTCTTCTCTCCCCTCACCTCTTTTTCTTTCTCACCTACTCGGCTCAGAGAGCTTCTATTTTCTCTTTTCTACTTCTCTCCTCCTCCTCCTCCTCCTCCTCTAACATCAACAACAAATAGTGAACTGCCGTCGATCTGTTCACTACTTGTCCGACAAACGATCGGCTTTTTGGTGCCTCTAGACGAGTGTCCCCATTTTGACCCGCTTCACCGTCGGACTTCGTTTTGCTTCTTCTCTTCTACCACTACATTTCTCTCTCTCCCCCCAAAGTTTCCACTCCCGTCGGGCTGGATCCCGTCTGCACGACGAAGTTTTTTTTTCTTTTTTTCTAGAAGATATACCCGAGTATACGAGTACCGCCGTGTCATATTCTCCCCTCAAAGAAACTCTCATCCACGACCTTGACGACACACACATTTACATATCCGACCCGTCCGACCGGGGAACCTATTTATAATCAAAACCATCCACACCACACAAAACAACAAACACACAAAAAATAATGGCCATGTTGGCTTCAAAGAGCCCCTTCCCCACCGCCATCACCACCGCGGGCCTCCCCTCCGGTGGGAACCCTCCGAGCGCCCTCCCGACCTCGAGACGCATCCCCGTCACCCCAGCCAGTGCCCAGCATCATGGGGGTGCACCAGGCAGCCCGACCGGTTCCGACTTCTCCGACATCGATGGCCCCGACTCGGTCAGGAACTGGGACGAGGACAGGGTCTGCGACTACCTGAACACCATCAACTGCGGTGACTACCAGAACATCTTCCGCAAGAACCACATCAATGGCGAGAACCTGCTCGAGATGGACAAGGACGTTCTCAAGGAGATGGGCATCGACAAGGTCGGCGACCGTGTCCGTCTCTTCCTGGGCATCAAGAAGCTCCGCACCAAGGCCTGCGCCAACCAGAAGAAGAGGAATCGCGTAAGTACACAAGGCCTGTCCATTACTCTCTGCTACTCACCCATCCATCACCTACGTCACTGTTCCGGAAAACAGAAAACTAACCCCCTGCAGGACTCATTTGGTGCTCTCGAGATCCAGGTCAAGGCCCCTCAAACCAGCTCACCACGCAACCAGGCTTTCCGTCCCGGACACGCCGGACCCCTTTCCAACAAGCGTTACTCGAGACAGCTCGACATGTCCGTCTACGACCTGTCCAAGACCAACAGCTCCCGCCCCACATCCCCCATCCAGGAGACGGATGCCCGCGGAGCACGACAGCAGCAGCAGCAGCGATACCCCCAGGGCTCAGGATACTTTACCGCCAACCAGTCGCCTAGGCACCAGCAGACGCCGTCTGACCCCCAGGCTTCCGCCCGCCTGGCCCACACGAGGAATAACTCGAGCGTCGACGGATCGCTCATGGCTGCTCTCCCCCACAACCAGGATGTCATCCGCGTCATCTCGACCGACGGCGTCACCAAGGTGGTCAAGATTGCCGGCTGCAACACGTGCGAGGAGGTGATGCGCGTGACGCTGCGCAAGTTCACCCTGAGGGAGGACCACGAGCGCAATTACTGCTTCTGGGTGCTCACGGGCACCGAGCCCGACCCCAATCACTGCAAGCGCCTAGGCGACACGGAGCTCTGGCGCATCATCAAGGACCAGAGGCGGCCGGAGCGGAACCGTCTGATCCTACGCCGCGTGCCGGCCGGGTCACCCGGGTCGCAGGAGCTGCAGCGGGCTGCAGCCATCGCCATGGAGGAGGAGCAGCAAAAGTACTCGCGGGCCCTGGAGACGGTCGACAAGCGCAGCCAGATCAAGGTGCAGAAGGTGCTGGGCGAGAAGTGGAATGACAAGCTCCAGCAGCCCCTGTCGCCGGCGTCGTACAACGACCGCGAGAGGAACGTGTCCAATGCGGCCAAGGACCTGGAGCGCCCGCCGTCGAGCGACTCGTCGGCACCGCAGCGCCGCAAGGTTGGCAGCCTCCGGCAGTTTGGTGGGCTCCGTCCGCCCAGTGAGCTCATCGCGTGCGACCTCACGTCGTACTTCCCAGACCACGCACGCGAGGACATTGACCGGACGGCGCGACTCTCTATGCGCAGGTCGACGCGTCTCAGCAAGGTCAACAGCCGGCTCAGCGTGGCCAGCAACCTGAGCTTCGCGTCGAGCGTGCAGGACGCGCCGCCGATCCCGACGATTGCCGACTCGTGGCTCCACGGGGGCAACCAGGTGGCCAAGGTGCACGCGCGCGACTCGCAGGGCCGTCTGCCGCAGATGTTCAACCGCGACTCGTTTGCGTCGTCGATGCTCGACACACTGCAGGAGGAGTCGACGGCGGTGGAGCCGGACCGCAAGTCGTACGTGTCCTTCACGGAGAGCAGCTCGGACGGCACGACACCGGTCAGCGTTACGGACCCTGACGGCAACACGGCGACGACGGGCAGTTTCTTCGACGAGGACGGATCCACGCAATCCGGATCGTTCCAGGAGATCAAGCAGGTGCTCACGACGGACGGCGACGACGCAGACGAGGACCTGCAGAGCTTCCTGTCTGGCGACTCGTGGGACGACAACAAGTGGATGAAGGGCGCGCTGATCGGCCAGGGATCCTTTGGCAGCGTGTACCTCGCCCTCCACGCTGTGACGGGTGAGCTCCTAGCCGTGAAGCAGGTGGAGACGCCCGCCCCGGGAGCCAACACGCAGAGCGACAACCGCAAGAAGAGCATGATTGACGCACTGAAGCGCGAGATCGGGCTCCTCCGCGAGCTGCGCCACCCCAACATCGTGCAGTACCTGGGCTGCAGCTCGTCAGCCGACTACCTCAACATCTTCCTCGAGTACGTGCCCGGCGGGTCGGTGCAGACGATGCTCAACTCGTACGGCGCCCTCCCGGAGCCCCTGGTGCGCAGCTTCGTGCGGCAGATCCTGACGGGCCTGTCGTACCTGCACAACCGGGACATCATCCACCGCGACATCAAGGGCGCCAACATCCTGGTGGACAACAAGGGCACCATCAAGATCTCGGATTTCGGCATCTCCAAGAAGCTCGAGGCGTCCAACATACTCTCCGGAGCGGCGGGCGCCAACCAGAAGCACCGCCCTTCGCTGCAGGGGTCCGTCTTCTGGATGGCCCCCGAGGTGGTCAAGCAGACGTCGTACACGCGCAAGGCGGACATCTGGTCCCTGGGGTGTCTGGTCGTCGAGATGATGACGGGGTCTCACCCCTTCCCCGACTGCAGTCAGCTGCAGGCCATCTTCAAGATTGGCGGTGGCAAGGCTAGTCCTACGATCCCCGACCACGCGAGTGAGGAGGCCAAGATGTTTCTCGCGCAGACTTTTGAGATGGATCATAATCTTAGGCCTAGCGCTGATGATCTCATGTTGTCTGATTTCTTGGCTCCTAGCACTTAGGGCGCTCTCCACAGGACGTTCTCTACAGCAGCCTCCTCTTCTTGGACGATCTCGACAGGGTCACCCTCTGAGTTATATATCTTTTGATATAATCATTCCCATTTCTCTGATGTATCATTGATAATGGTATTCAACACGTCGGGATCATTTGTCCCTGACTTCTTTGGCTTATTACTACTGGTAATAGGCACTTATTCCATGCAATGGGTATATAATGTTTGATTTCTGCTTCTTCTTTTTTTTTTCTTTTTTACATTCTATATTCTAGGATGTCATTTTTTATTATTTCTGTATAATACCCCTTGCACACAAGATTAGATGAGAGACGATGAATGGATTAGATGGATTTCTTTACTTTGCTTTCTTTGCTTTTGCTTTGATGTGCTTTACTGTATCACTTGTGAATATGAATATGAATGTGAATGTGAATGTGAATGTCTACTGGGAGGGCACTTATATCCACCAGTACAAGTGTTCATCCTGTCATGTCAAATAGCAAACGAGAAAGATTGAAATATGCGGGAAAAAAAAAAGGCAACAAAAGGGAATGGATAAGAAGGGAAAAAGGCAAAAAAGGCAACCAAACTGCTAATTGACGTGGAATCTGCCTTGCGTGCTGGCAGTGTCGTACAGTTGCCTCGTGGTGGATGCCCGTACGGAGTATCCGTAGGAATGAGGCGGAGTCGTTGCTGGTGGCAGGTACATGGTGTACATGTTGGTGTACATATAAGTGGTGTACAACTGGCACTATTGCGGACTGTCATTTTCTAGGCAGCAATTCCCGCATTCATATGTGCCCGACTGACTTTATATACACGGAGTACTAGCATCATCTACTGTACCAGTATGCACGGATAACTTTCAGTTTCAACAGATTTTATATGCAGGGTCGAAATAGGACGAGACTCGACAAGATTTGACAGCGAGACCTGACAGCAGGACGGACAGCAACACCAACACACACACACGCCAGACAACCAACACCAACACCAACGCCAGACAGGTACGCATAGCATTGGATACGACCTAGAATACGACATTGGCACACGACAACAAGCAGACAACAAATCTACGTATATACAGAGTATCAGGTATGTAAGAGCCCAAGCATGGCACCACCATCAAGTACTAACCTTGTAGCTACTGCTAGACAGCTTGAAGAAGTTATAAGACCTCAGTCTCGGCAGTACTTGGGAACAACATATACACACACACATCTACCAACAGTCTCAACCATCACCAACACCCAACACCCAACACCACCACACCAACACCAACACCACCATCATGCCTCCTGAATTTCACTCCCAGGAGTCAAACATGACCATAACAGACGACCACCCAAACGAGGTCCTCTACTTTGCCTTCGGCTCCAACCTGTCAACCGACCAGATGCTCCGCCGCTGTCCCTCCTCCACGCCCGTAGGACTAGGCCACCTCCCCGGATGGTCATGGATCATCAACGAGCGCGGCTTCGCCAACATCATCCCCGACGAGCTCCTCTCCCTGTCCGAGTCTCTGGAGCCGTACTCCTCCCCCAGCGGCGAGCCGCCGGCCAAGAGCTCCCGCGGCGGCGTCTACGGGCTCCTGTACCTCCTGCCCCCCGCCGACGAGGACCACCTCGACCGGTGCGAGAATGTCCCCCATGCGTATGGCAAGCAGCACGTCCAGGTCCTCTGGGAGAGGGACACCGAGGGCAACCGCCTGCCCAGGGCGGAGAGTGTGAAGGCCCTGGCGTATGTCGATACCGAGAGGGTCAAGGGGAGCAGGCCCAAGGATGAGTATGTTGCTAGGATGCATAGGGGCATCGACGAGGTTGTCAAGGACTGGGGCCTTGATCTGGATTATGCTGATTCTATGAGGGCTTGGCTTTGACAACCAAAGTGGGCAGACTGCTGGTCTTGTCTGATGTGATTTTCCGGCTTCTGTCTTCTTTTTCTTTGGTTTTATTTTATTTTCTGTCTTGTTTGATACGATATGATGGACGGTACTGTCGGTACTGTATGATTTGGTTGCAAGCTTTTTGTTTGATATGATTAGTACTGGTAGGACTGGTAGTACCTAATGGTGATGGTTGTTGGACTGAATGGATGCTCTTGCCTTTTTATATCATCGTCACAGTCGCAGTTGCCCTATTGAAGAACCGCAAGACCAAGGGAATAAAGTCGTTCTACCCCCTCCTCCCCTCTCTCGAACCTACACATCAACAACTCCTTCTCATATTGGCTCGTATTATTTACTATTTCATAATCATCCTTGACGCCATGAATACACCCCCCGATAATAACCATGATGGATCCAGCAATAACAGCTCCGCCGCTGCCAGCTCACAGAAACCCCAAGCTCGACATGTCGAGGAGGCACCACCTCCCATACCAACGAGATATACAGATCACAGAGATGCCGCCAGACGGGCTGCCCAGCATGAGCAGACCATGTCCTTTCGCTATGCTGTCAATTACTACAAGCCCGCACTCCTCTGGGCCACTCTCATGGCTTCGACTACCCTGGTAGAAGGCTACGGCATCGGGCTTCTGGCCACCTTCTTCAGCTTTCAGCCCTTTGCCCGCTTCTACGGAAGCTCCTTCAAGCCCGGTGACCAGCTCACGCCCTTCAACGATGCCGACCAGGACGGCAGGTTGGACAGCGTGCTCCTCACCTCGTGGCAGACGGGTATCGCAGTTGGTACCGCTGCCGGCCAGGTCGCTGGTATTCTTGTGGCACCCGTTCTGACGAGCAAGCTGGGGTATCGCCGCACTGCCTTGCTTGCCCTCTTTATGGCGGCTTTCGTACTCTTGATTCCCTTTGCATCCAGCTTCATCAACGCCGGCCCCGACAACGACGTGACATTCCGCGCTGGTCTGTTTCTCGCTGGTGAGGTGCTGCTGGGTATCCCCTGGGGTATCTTCCAGGGCATCTCTGTCCCTTATATCTCCGACATCACCCCGCTCAAGCTCCGTGGTCCTGCTACGACTTTGGTCAACGCCTTTGGCACCTTTGGTCAGCTCATCAGTGCTGTGGTGCTGCGCTCGACAGAGGAGCTTGGTCTTGGTCCTGGGGAGATGACTGCGTCTAGTGTGAGACGTGATGCCTGGGCCTTCCGGATACCCATGCTTCTGCAATACGCCTGGGTCATGCCACTCATTGGATTCTTTTTCATGCTCCCCGAGAGTCCTCTCAACCTGCTCCAACACGACCGGTCTCGTGAGGCGTCTGCGTCGATCCGTCGGCTCAACAAGGACCCCCGGTGTGATGCCCAGGCCGCTTTGGATGCACTCAGCCTTGCCAACAGGGGTGGTCACAGCGGAACGCAAGACACGGGATTCCTGGCCTGCTTCAAGCGTGAGAACCGGCGGCGGACTGAAATAACCGTCATGGTCTACCTCACCCAGCAGCTTGTGGGCCTTTCGCTGCTATACTACGCGTCCAAGGTGTTGCAGAACGCCGGCGTCACCGAGGGCAACTCGATCCTCGTCAACCTGGGCATGTATTTTCTGTGCATCCTGGCAACCTTCGCGTCAATCCCCATCTTGCGTCTCGCTCAGAGACGTACTGCCTGGATCGGTGGCCTGTCGGGCATGATCACCTGTCTCGTCGCCATCGGCGTCTCGGGATTCTATGCCAACTCCCGCATCAGCACCATCATGGGCTGGCTCATTGCCGCCTTCATCGTCACCCTCGCCATCATTTTCAATCTCACCATTGGTCCCATGGGATTTGCAATCGCGTCCGAGGTGCCCACGACGCGCCTCAAGGGCCCCACAAACTCGATTGCCCGCGCCGCCCTCCTGGTCCTCGTCATGGTCAACATGTTCCTCGCCCCCTTTCTGCTCGGGAGCAGACCAGACGGATAGGGTCTCGAGGCCAGGGCGGCACTCGTCTGGGCTGCGACGGCCGTGGTGGCCCTGATATGGGCGTACATCAGGTTGCCCGAGACCAAGGATCGTACTCCTGCTGAGATTGACACCATGTTTGAGACGAGGGTACCAGCACGCAAGTGGTCTACTACTAGGTTGTGATGGGTTTTAGGGGGTGTGTTTCCAGAAGGGTGTTTGTAGTATAGTAAAAGGGGAAGAAGTTGTCTTTGTATACAAGTTCCTTGTGATGGTATTACTAGAAGTATTGTATTAGTCTTTATTTTCATCCTTCTTTTTCTTTCAATCCCTGTGTGTATGTCCTGGTCCATGTGTCATTGTGATGTCACTGTTCGATGACAATCCTAATCCTGTTTCATTCTTATAACCCTGGAGAACTATCTGTCTGGTGATGACTGTTCTTGTTCTTTCTTGGAACTGAGCCCTCGTCCAGTCCATGTAGACATCATGCGACACCCTATACTGCCATGTTTACTCTCTGACATGTATCGTCCAAACTTGATATAACCCATTTTATTTTGTCTTTTTTCTCAGCATTTTCACCATTACCATCCTACCGTTTTCCATACATCAGTTTCCACCCTGACCAGTTTCCCATACTTGTAACCACCCACACAATTTGAAGACCTCACATACCATTTCCATTTCCATTGCCATTTCCATAAACCAACTTATAACGTCAACCCTTGAAGCAAACCCAGCCCTCCCTGAACATTTCCATAAAACCAAAGTGTCAAGATCAAGACTCTTGTAAAATCAAGGGAAAACTTAGAGAGAGCAAAATATAAAGAAAGAAAAAGAAGTACCGCCTAATAAATCTGCAATATATCGTTCCTATACACGCGCAGTGTGAAAACCAATCTGACATGGTGAAAATTCAAGAGGTGGAAAGAAGCAATCGAGATAAGACGAAGGAAGGAAAAGCAGACAAGCAAGATCGAAATAAGGTAGAAAAGAAAGAAGTCAAGAATAGTAGGAAAGGAATAGAGAAAAAAAGCAAGAAAAAGGGGAGGATGAAAAGAGTAAAAGAAGAATGAAGAGAAGAGTAAATAAAAATCACGTCAACTTCCTCTCAGAGACAAAATCCAACTCCTCAATAATATAATCATCAGCGGCAATGGAGTGAGAAACCTGATCACTGCTAAGACCGTTCCAAAAGTGCGGCATAGCCTGCACCCTCTTCTTAGCCTGGTAGATCTCGGACGCGACGGACCGAACCTGCGTCCTGGCCCGGTCGGCGGCCGGCCACACGTGCGAGAGCTCCGAGAGGGCCCCGATGTTGAGGCGCAGCAGCTGCCGGAGGTCGTCGTCGTCGTACTGCACGAACCGGAGGGCCCACTTGGACAGGTGGACGATGGACGACAGCGTGAGGACGCAGGTGAAGAAGTGGGTGTGGCACGTCAGGGCTACGGTCGGGGGCCGGGGCAGCGTGACGAGGCGCGAGATGGCGGACGCCGACGAGATGACGTGGCGGGTGTGGGAGTTGAAGGGCTGGCCCGTCGTCAGGACGGCCTGGTGCGGCGCGCACGAGTTGATCGTCTCGGCTGGCGAGGAGTCGAGCTGCGAGTGCGGCTGGTGGAGGAGGATCGACGTCGCGTTCACCATCATGTGCGCCTGGAACATCATCTCGTCGATGCGGCCTTGCGTGTCTAGAGCGTCGCGCTTGGACGGCGGCAGGTGCAGGCGCCAGTTGGTCAGGAGCGTCTCGATCCGCGCCAGGTTCTCGTCGTCGGGTCCCTGGATCGGCGGGGTCCGCATGAACTTGCCCAGGTTGCGGCCGCACAGAACGCGGTACGAGAAGGATGAGAACTTGGTCTCGTTGTCTGAGAACTCTTGCTCCTCGAGTTCCTCGAGAAGCTTTGGTTGCGGGATGGTCTGTGGTGTAGATATGGGTTAGCAAGAAAGGGTCTTGGGGTGGTTCATAAATAAGAGGAAGGTGGTAGGTACTTACACCGCTGAGATACTCGTGCTCCTCGCACGGGAGGGCAACGTCGGTCGGGACGTCAAAGAGGGAAAAGTTGGTCATCCGGTGCACACCGGCAATCATGCCGTCAATGACAAACAGGTCCCACCATGTGCGGCGCCAGCTCTCCTCGAGGATGGGCATGCTGCGCCCGTGGAACGTGGCAAACAGGCGCGTGTTCAGCGCAATCTCCACGGCCAGCTTCTCGGCGTCCATGAGAATCTCCCTCGCCTTCTCGTTCATCGTCATGCCGTCCATGGCGATGATGAGCACCATCATGGCCTGGACCAGGAAGCCATCCCGCGTCGCCTTGGGGTTGTACACGCGCTGGTACGCCTCGTCCAGGAGGCTGGCGCGCGCCGACGGCACGTCAATGTACAGCGATCCGGCCCACCGCGCGGCCGCGAGGAGTGGCTCGAGCGACGCCTCGTGCGAGATGCGTAGGAGGTACTCCTTTGGCAGAACAAATGGGTGCGAAGGGTGGAAGTTGTGGTAGAATGAGCTCAGGCACCGCTCGGCCAGCGACAGGAGGGGACGCTGGACGGCACCGCCATTGACGCCGTTCCCATTGGCGGGCACAATGCCCTTGCTGACAGAGACCTCAGGTCCCGATGAGCCGCCGTTGGCCGTCTTCTGCGACCCGGGCGACTGGCTGCACGAGGATGGCGGGGACGTGGAACTCCCCGTTGCCAGGCGTGTACCTGTGAAGGGGCAGATGCCAGGCGTGGCCGTCACGGGCTGCACTGGGGCGTAGTACTCGGCCGGGTCCTGCTCCGGAGGAGCCGTGGCTTGACGCTTGTTGGGGTTCGGGACGGGAGCGCGGCGCGGCCCCTTGTAGCCTCGGCGTGAGGCGACGTAGGCGCAGTCAGAGCTCGAGGCTATGCAGCGAGCGCATGGGGTAGCTCCATCGCACTTGAGGTGCTTGGTGCGCTGCGGGGCGGATGGGAATGTCAGTCAATTGCCGCTCGCTGCATTTGCAGATGAGAACTCCCATGGAGAAGAAATGTGATCGATATGCATGTGACGTGTAAGATGGGGGCAACAAGGAAGGAAGGAGCGGGAATGGGTGGCTCCTTCCCTCTGAACAATTTTGCCCAGTCATTGAATCTCATCCCTCTTGACTCTCTACTGCCCTGCATTTTGACATTCCACTTTTTTTTCTCTTCACCATCCATCCCGCCTCCCCTCCCCGCAAAATGAGATATGAGACGTGACTTACGCATGCGAGACAGGCCGTCGAGGAAGAGTCCTTTGGTCTATCAGTTGTTGGTGCCGGTGCTGGCGCTGGTGCTGTTGCTGTTGTCGCCGTCGACGACGACGCCACCGCCGATAACTTAGCAGGCTTGGGGGGCTTGACCGGTTTGGAAAAGTTGTCAAATGCCTGCTGCGGCAGAGCCTGGCGATCTGAAGATGGCTGCGTGGCCATCATGACATTTGTGCCCACGAATGGCTCACTGGCGTACAGCACGCGGCCTGGGGCCATCCCGTCGTCCGGAGGTAGCGGCACGTCCTGGGGATGTGGCATCATGATGCCGACAATTGATACAGAAGCTTTTACTTGTTCCGAAAAGAGACACAATGTCTTGGTCTTGGTGAGAGAGTTGCGTCTGATTGACGAGTTTTCTTTTTCTCTCTCTCTCAAGATATGGGATAAAAAGAGGGAGGAAAAGGTGTGTGTGTGCGTGTGTGTGGTAGTAGTGGTGGCGCGACGAACCCACGTTTTCCACCTGCAGCTTGTGATGAGATTGAGCAAGATGTCCTGCTAATAATACTTCTCTTATGAGATTTAGTGCTCCACCAGGATCAGACCGGATAATAAGCTCTGTTTCGAGGACCTCCACAGTCTACAGACTAGGGGCGGGCGGGGGTCGGGTTGTACCTCAGACCCTGGACCAGTGATGGATGATTTCTTCCTCTCGTTGGAGGAACCTTTGGAGAAGGAGGGAACAACAAGGGAACAACAACCCCTTGAAGAGCTGGAGCTGTCAGTCGGAGTACAAGTCAGCAATAGTTAGCACCAGCCAGCGACAGCCAGCAACGGCCAGCAACAGCGACACGGACGGCAGGAAAGATCCGCCCCCAACCAACAAACGTCCGTGTTGAAAAGCTACGTCAAATACTTCAGGGTGGTGCAACCGCCAACCGCCGACAAGTGGCTGAGTGAAGGACCCAATGTCTCAACGGCTGCTAGCCCCGCAGACACGTTTGTTTCTCTCGAATCTCATGCAACCAACATCTCGGCTGCCGGATCCACTTGGCTTGCGGATTTAGCGGACTGTCAGTGACCAGTGATAAAAGTGACCAGGCATCGCAAGCACATGTCCAACATGTTCCAAGTCTTGTCATCTACGACTCGTATCACTATGTTGCACAATCGTCTTGTTTGACGCCAAGAACCGGCTTGTTTTCTTCATGCGTGCACGGGGTACAGGATGCAGAGTATTAATGTTCAATTATTCCAGTACCAGTGGGTTAAGAAAGAAAGGGGGGGGGAG
>FYEV01001790.1:480104-533547 GCA_900188565.1 Geosmithia flava
GGGGGGGGGGGGGGGGACTGTGAAAAAAAAAAAGGCATATGCTAACAGAACACCAATCGCAGATTTCCAACCCATAAGCTCCAGGCGTGATAAATTCACTTTTTTTAACATGGGATGAGAAGGAGGGGGAGGGGACCACCGGGATCTTGCCGAGACTCCAATTCCGATTCTAATGCAGCCTGCCCGAACTCGACATATTTTCCGCCTCTAATAACGGGCATGAGCACCGGTCGAGTTCCCAAATCTGATCATGGTCCGACGTTCTGCGGCCGAAACATGGTCCCACATGGCCAGCGGCGTTGGTAAGCCTCTCTCGACACATGTATTCGTCGCCACTGTCGCCAACAGTCTTGTACTTGGTCGACTCTCTCCCACTATCGTAACATCGTAATGCAGAGACCGGGGTTCTATGTGGTATCGATCTGCCCAATCTCAGGCATTTTTTAGATTCTCTCTCCTCCCCTCGATCTATTCAACTCCCCTTTTCATTCCCCTGTGTCGACAAGGGGGAAGGTAGCCCCCCCGGGACAGAAAACGCCACAGACTTGGTGGGTTGGATTGGTACATCCCTTCTCAAATGGAGAGTCACATGTGACTCTTGTCGACATTGGAAGGGAAGAAGCGGTATCATGATTTCGTGGAACCTGAGCTCCGAAACGGTACACGGCGAGAAATGACGTGCTCGTGCTCGTCGCTTAGTTGTCCTCGTTCCATCTAGTTCACACAGCATATTAGCACCCTCGAAGTAAGCAACCCCTAGCAAGTCATCATGATCGGGGCAACTCACCTCTCCCCGCAACCAGGGCAAAAGTAAAACAGTGTCGAGCCTTCGTCAGCACCCCTGAGCTGAAGATTCGTGTACTGGACCTGGGCGGCGTGGCACTTGGGGCACTGCATGTCCGTGTAGGACCATGTGTCGGTCGACGCCATGGGCTTGGAAGCCTGAACCACACCTCGCCTGTCGCGCAGCTCAGAAGGGAAGTTGTTAGAGGATGATTCAGATGAGTATGTCTGCAGCTTGTCTGTACACCCGGATGAGTTGTCAGTTTAAAAAAGGCCCTCTGTCTTGTGAGAAGAAAAAAGAATCATGATTGGTGTCACTGGGGCATCATACTGTTGTTCAGGTTGCCGCAGCACTCGCACTTGACCTCGCGCTGGTGCGAGATGGGGAGAAGATCTCCGCAGTCGGTACAGAACTGGACGGCCATTATGATGACTGATTTTATACAGTATGCAATATGAAACAGCAAGAAGTAAATGAGATGCAAAATGAGAGTGACAATGACAGGCAGGTAAAGAAGGCTTGAATCTAGAAAAGCAAAGAGAGAAAAAAAAGACAAGGTAAAAAAAAAATAAAAATCTATAATCTTCTATCGATTGCAGATAAGCTAAATCGGTACCTGGGGAGGGACCAACAACGTGAGGATTTAACCGACAATGCCCCGCCCAAGGGTCAACAATACTGGAGCTCAGGAATGCCCCGGGGGAGGCTTCGCCAGACTCCAGCGCTATGCTTGACCCCTGGAGAAGGGGGGCTTGACAGAAATAATGGTGCGTAATATGTCCTCTAATACCAGCACTAGTGCTTAGTAAATCTGTCAACCCCTCCTTCATCATTCTCCACAATCCCCCCCATTGGATTGTGACAGCGAGGCTGACAATGCTCTATGGTACTGGTGAACTGCACTCTCAACACAAGGTCTTTGGGGAGAAGAGGCACGCGTTCTCCGATCAAGTCCCCCGGGACCATTTTACTCATTGTCTGATATATTCTCACTTTCTGGATGAGAGAGGTGACCCCCTAGGCCTGTACTTATTTGTGTGTCAGCGTTTTTGTTTTTCCTTGTTTTGCTCCAACGGTTGGCCTACCCGTACCAGGCAGCACACCCACCCCCGTCTCGTTGCTGCACCGCCCATCCTTGGTAGAGAGGACCGGACACCACCCCCTACCTTGATTGCTACGTCACCCCCACACACAGCTACGACCAAACGGCCACGAACAACGTCCTCCCCCCCCTCTACTCGCCGAACCGTTGCCGGAAGGGGTGAAAAAAAGAAAGAAAAGAAAAATATCCCCTTATACATACACATAAAAAGAGCTCGTCGTGGTACAAAAGACAGAAGAAGAAGAAGAAGAGCCTCGCTGGCTGAAAGATGATGGCGTCGTACGGAAAGCACCACATGGCATCCCGTGCGGCGGCTCCCTCGCAGTCGCAGCAGCACCATCATCATGGTCACGGAGGGCACGGGGCAGCGGTACCGATCATGTCAGGCCCGGCAGCACCGGCGGGGACGTTCCAGCCGGGGACCAAGATCCAGGTGGGCAGCCACCGGGTCGTCATCGTCAAGTACCTGTCCGAGGGCGGGTTCGCGCACGTGTACGTGGTCAAGATGCCGCAGCCGATCAACGGGACGGACCAGGCCGTGCTCAAGCGGGTTGCCGTGCCGGACAAGGAGGCCCTCAAGGGCATGAGGACCGAGGTGGAGACGATGAAGCGCCTCAAGGGCCACCGCATGATCGTCACGTACATTGACTCGCACGCGTCCGAGATGCGCGGCGGCGGCTACGAGGTCTTTTTGCTCATGGAGTTCTGCGCCGGCGGCGGGCTCATCGACTTCATGAACACGCGCCTGCAGCACCGCCTCACCGAGCCCGAGATCCTCAACATCTTCTGCGACATTGCCGAGGGCGTCGCCTGCATGCACTACCTCAAGCCGCCCCTGCTGCACAGAGACCTCAAGATCGAGAACGTCCTCATCACCACCCGCGGCGGCTCCTCCCCCTCCTCCTCGAATAAGCGCTTCAAGCTCTGCGACTTTGGCTCCTCGGCTGCCCCGACCCCGGCCCCCACCTCCGTCACCGAGTGCCGCCTCATGGACGAGGACGTCCAGAAGCACACCACCCTCCAGTACAGGAGCCCCGAGATGGTCGACGTCTACCGAAAGCAGCCCCTCAACGAAAAGGCTGACATCTGGGCCCTCGGCGTCTTCCTATACAAGCTTTGCTACTACACCACCCCCTTTGAGGACCAGGGCCAGCTCGCCATCCTCAACGCTAGCTACCGCTTTCCCAGCGCGCCGCTCTTCTCCGACAGGCTAAAGAGGCTCATTGGTATGAGGATCTGCGACTGCTATTACTGTTTTTCAAAGAAGAACTCAGACAGCGCTCTTGACTAACACTTCTGATATATAGCCTCCATGCTCAAGGAGAACCCTGGTTCGCGACCAAACATTTACCAGGTCGTCAAGGAGGCCTGCACCATGTATGGACGCGAGGTGCCGATCCGCGATGTAAGCCTCCCCCGAGAGAAGTGGATACGTTTGAGCTGGTACTGACTACACATTGTTTAGATCTACACGGGCACCTCTAGCTCCAGCACCGGCAGCTCGAGTCAAGCATCGAACCAGACACAGAAGGCCCCGGCCCCAGCCCCCGTTGGCGCTGTCTTCTCACGACCGGTCGAGGAAAAGGAAACGATTCCGGATGTCACGCCCATGCGCCGAGGCCGTCCCACGCCATCACCAGTTCGTCCCCCAGCGGCGTCGCCAGCCCCGCGGCCCGTGTCGCAGCAGCAACCTCTCCCCAAGGCCTCTGGGATCCCCTCGTCCAAGTCGTCTGGCGGCGATCCCTTTGCAGCCTTGGACGCAAAAACGTCTGCTCCGCCAAGCGCCAACCCTGACGAGTTCGCATCGCGGTTCCCCTCGCTTGACCAGTTCTCGCTGCTCCACGACCAGGGATCCAAGTACGAGTTCGAGGCCACCACGCCCACCTCGGCCACTCAACCGAACAAGGACGATGATGGCCGTTCTCAACGCATGACAGACGAGGCGTTTGCCTCTAGCAAGAGCCCTCCTATTGGATCCGTGGGCCCACGCCCTCAATCTGTCGCACCACCGGCTGCACAGTCTGCGCCCAAGCCTGTCCCCCGCCCTCAGTCCGTCGCGCCCCCGACTGCACAGTCTGCGCCCAAGCCCGTCCCCCGCCACTTCGAAACGCTCCCGAAGACCGCGTCTGGATCGGCCAAAGCCGACGTTAGCCGGGCACAGTCCATCATCAGCAGCAACCCTGATCTCAGGAACATTTCGTCCCAGAAACTGTCCAACTATGTGTCCACCGGCACGTCAACATCCGATCTGCCGCTGGACGCTCCCAGGAAAGTGTCGCACCGCATTAGCCAGATCCAAGCTTTCGAGCCCCCTCGCGTGTCGGAGCAGCCAGTGCCGGACAGGCAACAGGAGCAGCAGTCTGAGGATGTGCCCCCTCCCAGCGTCAGCGCACGCGTGTCCTCATTCGAGGCCCCTCCAGCCATGGACTCGAGGACCTCGTCGGCTTCCCGCGCGACGAAGCCCGAGGAGGATCTCCTGGATATTGCACCCACCCGGAGCGCCAGACAGCGTCCACAGAGCACCATACTCGAAACAACGTCGACCATGGACTACCTGCGTGAAAGGGAAGCCATGTCCAGGCCGCAGAGCCGACTGGCCGCACCCCGCGACGCACCATCCCCGCTTCCGTGGGCCAACCTGGTGTCTACGGACGAGAGCTCGCCCGCAGGGGAGCCGTCGAACCTCGATCTGCTGGGCGGACCCGAGGAGCCTCGACCCATGGAGTCGTCTGACAACACGGGGGTGAGCAGTCGGCCGGCACCCAGCCCATCATTGGCACCGTCGAGAAACACGGCATCGTCCGGCACGTTTGGTGACGCCTTTAAGCGATTCGAGGGCGGCGTCGGGTCGTCAGCATCCCAAGCTAGGTCGCCGTCGCCTCTAAAGCAGGACACTCCAACGGCTAGCGAAACGGGACCGGCTGCCCCCACGCCGGACGTGCGTGGCAACACCGTGCCCGAGGACCCGGAAGACATGACGCCGGAGATGAGGCGTGAGATGGAGCGGCTGATGCTTCAGGAGGAGGAGCAGCGCGTCGAGGCAGCGCAGGCCGAGTACCGCAAGCGCGTGGCAGCAGGAGGCGCACCCCAGCGCTCGACGAGCATCCACACCCGCGTGCAGGGCTTCATGGCCGAGCGTCAGGCCCCGGCCCCCATCCCCAGGACGGCACAGGGCTATGGCAAGTACTCTGATGCACCATCTAGCTCTGCGCAAGACAAGGACACCTTGAAGGATAAGCCTCTACCTTCTATCCCGCGAAAGCCCCCGGGTGGTGTTGTCGGTGCACCCCCTTCTCTACCACCGAAACCATCTGCAGCAGCAGCAGCAGCAGCAGGAGCACCCAAGCCCGTTGCACCCAAGAAGCCCGTCCATCTTAACAGTATCCCCACTGGGACGGGAAGCAACAACAACAACAGCAACAACCGTCCTGTATCCCCTCCAAAGAGGAGTCAACCTGCTAGCGCTGGTGGCACGCAGGAACAGCTGATTGCCTTGGATCTACCCGGTCAGCCGGCGCTGGAAATGACGGCCGCCGAGAGGGATAGCTACCTCGAGGAGTTTTCTCAGAGGTTTCCTAGTCTGAGTAGTATGGAGGATGGAGCATCCAGGTCATAAGTCTGGGTCGTACTAGTACCATGTACTAGTATGACCTGGTTGTGGGATATATACTCTGTTCTTTTTTTTTTCACCGGTCATCAGATATATATAAATATGTATTGGGTTTCTCTTTTTTTTTTGTTATAAGTTATACAAAAACAAAATATGTATTGGGTCTCTTTTGTTTTTATTATATAAAAAATACATATATTCGGTCTTTTTTGTTACAAGTACTAATACAAAAATACATGTATTTGGTCTCTTTTGTTTGAAGGTAGCATGTAATAAACTAGATGGTTATTGGGTTCATCAAGTATTTTCAAGTCTAACACACTGCTATCGTTTATAACTCAAGGTACAAGTCAAAGTAGAAGCCAAAATGGACAGTCAAATTACAAGTCAAAGTAAAAGTCAAAATGGCCATGAGCAATGATGCATGCCAAGTGATGGTGGAGTACTACTTATCGGGGTTATGCAACAAACCAGTCTTATCTTATCAGTTCAATCGAACTTTTTTTTTTTTTTTCTTCTCTAGTACGTCTTGGACTCGCCTCCGAAAGAGAGAGAGAGAAAAAAGTAGACTGTATTACAACAACGTTTTACTCAAACCCCCCCAAAAAATCACAATGGCCAAGAGAAAGAGAAACAACGCCCCTGCGGCTGAGAAGCCCACTGCCGCTGCTGCTGCTGCTGCTCCCGCAGTCGCCGAAGCACCGATCACGACAAAGAAGCAAAAGGCTACGACGGCCAAGACGGAATCGGCCAAGCCATCTGCCACCACCGCCGGTACTACAACGAACAAGACATCACCTTCAAAGACGGAGACTATACAAGTTGTCGTTGGATTCTACGATGGAGTTCTGCACGGATTCACGGGTACGATCGAGTCTTCCCCTGTCGAGGGAGGAAGCAGCAAGGACAAAAAGAAGAGCAAGAAGGGCAAGGACAACAAGGATGAGAAGAAGGACGACAAAGACAAGGATGGAAAAACAATGGACTTTGCAGACTCGTTCCTCCTAACGGCACACACCAAATCGATACGTTGCCTAGCGATATCGCCTCCGTCGACGGCCAAGGCGGGCCACAGCCAGAAGCGCATCCTGGCATCAGGCAGCTCGGACTCCAAGATCAACCTGTACGAGCTGACTGCGCACACGGCGCCGACGCGCACCAAGGAGTCGGAGGACCGGGACAAGACGGCCTCGCTGATGCGACACCTCGCGCCACGGCCGATCGCCGAGGACCGCCGCAACCGCGAGCTAGGCAGCCTGGAGCACCACGCGTCGGCCGTGACGGCCCTGTCGTTCCCCCTGCGTTCGAAGCTCATGTCCGCGAGCGAGGACGCGACCGTCGCCGTAACACGGACGCGCGACTGGGCCCTCCTTAGCACGCTGCGCGCGCCCATCGTGAAAGCCGAGGGCCGTCCGAGCGGCGACACGGCGGCCTTTGACGGCACGCCCCAGGGCGTCAACGACTTCGCGCTCCACCCGAGCATGAAGCTCATGATGACGGCCAGCAAGGGCGAGAAGAAGGTCAGGCCGTGGAACCTGACGACGGGCAAGAGGGCCAAGGCGCTGAGCTACGGACGGTACCTCCTGCAGCAGGTGGGCGAGTCGAGGCACGCGTCTGGCGAGGCGCAGAAGCTGGCGTTTGGGGACGACGAGTTCGCCGTCGGCTTCGACAGGGACGTTGTCGTCTTTGGCGTGGACGGCGACCCCAAGTGTCTCGTCCTCGGTGTCAGGCCTTTTACAAAGATCCATCAGGTGCGGTACTTTTCCGTCAGCAATGGCAGCGATGCCGATGACGGTGACGATGAGGCATCGAAGACGAACAAGTCTCTGCTGGCTGTGTCTACGGATGATGGGAGGATCGTCATTGTCTCTACGGCGGACGAGCATGTCAAGCCCCTGGAGGGAGACGTGGACATGAGGGACGGCATGGCGCCCGGTGTGGCCCGCACGGTGGCCCAGGTCGGCGGCCGCGCGGAGGGAGTGGCCTCCCGCATCAAGGACTTCATCCTCGTCACTGGTGATGCTGGTACGCTCTACGCTGTTGGCGGTGGGAGCGATGGCGTCGTCAGGGTCTGGGCCATCGGGCTGGATGAGCTGCGTGGCGTTGTTGCTGCTGCTGGCACGCAGACGGAGGTGGAGCCGGTCAAGGGTCGTCTGGTGGGGACGTATAGGACGGAGAATCGCATCATGTGTATGGATGGGTATCTCATGACGCCTAATGATGATGTCGAGGATGAGGAGGGTGGTTTTGTCGAGGAGGATGAGGAGAAGGATGAGGAGGAGGATAGTGATGATGATGATAGTGATGATGAGTAGGTGTGTATTGGGTGTATGGAGTATGGTATTACAGATTTTTTAACAAGATGAAAATAATGTACATGGTCGTTATTTGGTGGTAAAGCATGTGTGTCTGGTAGGAATGACGTTGAATCTACAGAGTACGGGATACTTACTACATATCAAGTAGTACGGAGTGTTGCATGTTGCGTCACACGATGTGGCCCCACAGATGTGACATGATGTTTGTTGAGCAGTCAGGTCATGTGGCCTTTTGTCTTGGACATGGTCTTGGTCTTGGCTTTAGGAAATAAAGACGAGAAAAACAGAAGGAATAAAAAAGGGAACAAAAATGTAATAATTGGGTAATCAATCAAGATAAAAGTCCGCCGGCCCGTCTTTTTCTAACTACAAAGTACGAAGTACCTCTCGCATTTCTCGTACAAACTACGGGAGTACTAATAATACTCCATACAAACGACGGAGCACTCGTACAACCCGCGGACTACTCGTACGGAGTTAGCTATGGTCGTGTACTCCGTTACGGAGTACAGCAGGTGGGAAATAAGAGGTACTCGTACTAGGGGACAAGAAAAAAAAAAGAGGAACAAAACGTCTCCAACCAATGATGAAGGAGATGATTCCCTCCACGCCTCCAACCCCCGCAGTTCCTTTTTCCTTCTCAAACTTGACAGTAGTTAAGCTGCACGAGGGGAACGGTTTCTCAACAGATCGACATGAAAATATACTGGAATTAGAAAACGGGGTCAAAGACAACGGATGGATTGGGGGGGTGGGGGATACGTTTGCCGAGAAGGAGAGACATTGATTGATGCGAGAGAGGGAAGATGAGGGGGTTATGCTACTTGCTGCTACTGCCGCTTCTGCTTGTTACATGCAATGCAAGAGAAATCATAACAAGAAAAGAAGAATAGAAAAGTGCAGGTTTGCATTGCAGATGTGAAAAGAAAGGCGGGGAAAACAGAAGAACACGACACATACAAGGTAATGGATGGGGATGCACGACGTCGTAATAAAGAGTCACTAGGTCTGGGTTCTGGGTGTGAGGAGTCAACAGAGAGGGAAAGAGGGACAGAGGGAATTGGCATGTGATTGATAAAAAAAATATGCTTAGTATGACTGTCAGAAACATTGTCTTTCCCTCTTCTTTCTTCTCTCTCTCTCTCTCTCTCACTATTCTTCCTCCTCTACCTTTCTCATCCCCCCCCTCTTTCTTACTCCGACTGAGTCTCTCTCGTATTTTCGGCTCGGGCCTTTTTCACCCTAAATTTCAAAAGTAAAACTACCTACTGCTAGCTGTAATAGTTTACTTTTCATCTTTTGCCCCATATTCCCACCTTTTGAACCCTTATTTTTCCCTACTAGTTCCTTTCAACGTCCCTTCCCTTTTCTTGTGTCTCTCTCTATTGTATATCCAGCATTTCATTTTTGGACAAAGAGGAAGCTCAAGAAAAAGTTTTGAGAAACTCGCGTGAGAGAGATCAACAATTTTATATTTCTACGACAGACACACTTCCCACAATGCCCGACAATCCCCCTCTACTCCGACCGATCCCTCGTCGACCATTCGGCACGACAACGCCAACCAACACCAACACCAGCAATGACGATATCCTCAACGGACTCGTCCTCAACACCAACTCAGACACAGAATCAAGTCGTCCAGCGTCATTTCGCAACCTGACAGCCTCTACACTATCAGGCATCTTCTCCCCGGCCACACCCGGTGCAGACGACGACGACGAGGACGACGAGGATGCCGGCGACCGAACATTCGACGCCGCCGTCGCAGCAGCGGGCACGCAGACGCCCCTGCGCCGTCCGAGCATAGACGACGCAACCTACGAGCTCATGAGGCGGAGATCGCACCCCCAGCGCGGAAGGGCATACAGCACCGTCACCGTCGACGGCGACAAGGTCGGCAGGCGGTGGCACTCTTACCACCACCGTGGCAGTGGCAGCGGCAGCAATGGCAGTGGTGTATCTGCGCTTTCGCTTCTCGTCCGGTGCGGTCTGCTCTTCTCTCTTGGACTGGGATTCGGTGTCGTGCTAGCTCGGTTTGAGAAGAGGACTGCTGGCTCTGCTGGTGCACCCGCAGACAAGGCTGACCACGCTTGGAGGAACCTCGTCTTCTGGGGTATCTCTGGTGTTGTCCTGGGTGGCGCCATGCCTACCTTTGACATGATCTGGGCGGCTGCCCTCGGGACGGACGGGAAGAAGAGCCATGATAGCAGTGCTGTTGTGGATGATGACGACGACGACGACAATGACAAGGTCGATGGGGCGTCTGCTGGTGTCGGTGGTCGTACCACGGATCTGGCACTGATTCTGAGACCTATCGGTGTTTTTGTGGGAATAGTATTCGCCATTGTAAGCTTCTTTCTTTCCCCCCTCTTCTCCTAGCCTGGACCCGTGACTGACAATAAACAGAGACGTCTGGCTTGGGATTCAACTCTGCAGGTGGCATTCACACTCGCCTCTGTCAACCCTCTACTGTGGTGGCTGATTGACCGATCGGCCGTCGGACTGGTCCTCTCGGCTGCCGTGGGCGTCGTGGGATCCATGGTCCTACTGGGTATAGACCCCGACATGATGCCCGTGCCGTCTGCCAATCTCGATGTCCTGCGCGGTGGAGGAGATGGTGGGATTGGCGGTGCCACGGGGAACGACTCGTTCGGCACGGTGGCGGGAGCAGCAGGAGGAGGTGGTGCGCTTGATGCTTTCCCGCTTGCTGCCATTGTCAGCCAGGAGACTGTCGAGGCGGGCGCTTGGATGCTCAGCGTGCTCTTCTGCAGTAGTCTCTGCTTTGGGAATATCGGGAGGAGACTTGCCTGGGATAAGAAGACTGTCATGAAGAGTCGATGGGTTGGAACTCGCTAGAGAGGTAGTGTTGTGTTTTCATGACCCTCAAGTGTGGTTTTGTACAAATGTTATGATATGATGTGGTTGTGGACAAAGGGAAAGGAAAGGAAAGGAAGGGTGGGTATAAAAAGAGATTCACAATGATGTCACGATATACCAAAGCGATGGGTTACTTTAATGGACAGCGAAAGGACAAGCGAAAGCGTGATAGCTTTAAAGACTTCTCTAAAGAGAGAGAGAGAGAAATGAACCAACGAGCGGTTTTGCTTTTTAGTGTATATGGGTATATAAGTATAAAGAGTCGTCCCTGCGCCAGTCAGGTGTTTATGTGTATGTATGTCTTTCAATGCTTTGAACCTCGTTGTTCCTTTTTATCCGAGTACCTACTAGTAGTACTGGTAGTCCCAGTCCAAGTTCAGCCCATTACCAACTACTCGGGTAAAGACATGATGGCATCCTGAACAGCCTTGCTCTTGGCCTTGACGTCATCACCAAAGTCAATGTCCTTCTCTCCTACGATGGCCATCATCTCTGGTTTGTTGATGACTTGGTTGATGGTGAGGGTACGGGTGACGACGTCGGTGAAGGAGATTTGAGCCTTTTCCTCATTGTCGGAGCCTGTTTAGCTGAGGTTAGATTTTGTATACACGCGAGAGATGGATTAGATCAAGAAGTGGAAGGGAGGAAGGGAGGAAGAGGAAGAGAGAAGGAAGAGGGATTGAAAGGGGATTAAAAGGGGGGGGGCAAAGTACCCTTATTCAATGATGGAATCTGATCGGGATATGTGACATCCTTCCCCTGACGAATATTCTCAAGCTCCGTCATAATGTAGTGACTGCGCTTGACGAAATCCCAGACATGGAAGAGGGAGGGGTGAGGCTTGGGAGGGGTCCAGCTCGGGTGGGCCTCGAGGGATTCGGCAAAGTCGTTGAGCTTGGAGGTGATGGACTCTCTGTCCTCGGTGCTAGGGATCGGGACCATCTTTGTCTGGTCTTTGGTCTGGTCTTTGGTCTTTTGTCTGTGTTTCTTCTTCTACTAGTGCATGTATTTTTCTTTGAACTTGTAGTGCGCCTTGTAGACAAGGCTGATGATGAATGTGGGGTTGGTTGGTGGTAGGAGCTTGTCTCTCGCCTCGTATATAGGGATATGACGTTGGTGTATGCACTTATACGATATCCCCAGTGGCATATGCATTTATGCTTGCTAAACAGTTTCTTATTACTACGGAGTATTCTTCGCCTCTAACGTGGTGGCACTTCATTTTTTTTGGTAGTATTTGATTATGTTTTTACCAAGGATCGTCGTGGTCACTTTCCATCTTTGAAACCCCGAGTTGCAGGGACTGAGAGCATGTGAATGCTACACAACTGGGGATGAGCGTGGGATGTAAGTATGTAGTTCGTACATATCATGAGTGAGGGGAAGAAGACAAGGCTTCAAGCTTGAGGTCAGAGTACTTGTACCAGGAATTATAGTCGTACCCCCTCTCTCCGCTCCCCCAGATGCAGAAGAAAAAAAAGCAGGCGGGGCAAGGCAGCAATGACGCAGATGCTTTGCGCGTCTCGAGTTTGATCGTCTTTGATTGCTCCTCGGCATACTTACTCGTAGACAACATGTACAACACATGTAAGAATCATGTTACCAATTATCGCCTCAATGGGATCATGTTTTTTTTTAATTGTCGCCGTCTACCTGTTTATACATATACAGCATGAAATACTACATGACAGCGTTCTCCTTGTTACCAGAGTCAATGGAGGGGGAGGGGGGCAAAAAGAGAAGGCAAGACAAGAGAGGGAGGAGAGAGGTCTGAGTGGTAGAGAGAGGGAAGAGAAGAGGAAAGAGGGAAAATGAGAGCATCATACATCTTGCCTGATCGAGGTCATCTACCCTACTCTTGTGCTCTTATTCTCTTTTATCCTCCTTCATTACTCTGGCAACTCATCGGCGTTCTTACTCGTATGCACAACTAACTAGTACTCCGTACTCTTATAGTCACCCATCGACGCCACTATTCACAAGGTCATGACGCCAACGGCTTTTGACGGGCTCCACAAATAATCAAGTACGTAGTTGTAGTAGTAGTAGTGGTAGTAGTAGTGGTAGTAGTAGTGTAGCACTACGGACTACGAGTACTCGTACAGTTTGCGACTCTAGTGTCTAGCAAGACCAAAAGAAGGGGAGCGTGCTCTACTCGTAACTGTGCTGACCGAATCATAGGAATCGAGTCCCTGACGACATGGCTGAAGGGTTGACGGGTCTCATCCCTGCTCATCACGATTCGCGATGCGCCTTGATGAACCCACCACCACCACCGCCTACAACCCACCCACACTCTTTTATGAGAGAGAGAGAGAGAGAGAGAGAGAGAGAGAGAGTCTTACCAAAACTAAGCTTACAGCTAGGACCAAAGGACCCCTAATTATTATATTATTACTCTTGTCTAGGTACTATAGTCTATTGGTCCTCTGTTACTCCGTACGGAGCACAGTGATTCATGTGCTTCTCCTAGGCCCCTACTACCGTAGTACTAGTATTGCTAGGTAAGATATGAGTAATTACAACTCCTAGTACTACTCTACTCCGTACTCTCTCTACTGTTCTACTGCTCCCTACTACCTACTATTACTACTGTAGCTGGATGTGCTGTGCTGTCTGTCTGTATTCGAGGCAACAACGCTCCTTCCGAACTCGCTCCTTTCCCTTTGCTACAGCCGCCGTTTGCGCCTTCCCCACCTCCGTCATGCAACTGCCCGTTTATATCCATCCAAACCACTGCTGAAGGCTGAACACCTGAACACTGAAGGCTCAAGGCTCAAGGGTCCTAGAGAATATCTCCCCTCCATCACATTATTACTACTCTATCACTTCCACCACTCTATCACGCGTTTTTTTTTTTCTTTTTCTATTCCTCTCTAGCACCAGACCAACTCATCAATCACGCCCAAACGCCAATCCATGACCCACCGGAAATCCCTTCTCCCGTCAGCTCCTTCATCGCAGCCTCTACGAGTACATTTTCAGACCCTCGTGACGGTCAGACAGGGGACCCTCAGAAAAATAGAAGGGTACCAACCACCACATTTCTACCGACAAACACCCCAAACAAACAACATTATAATCGATTGAGCCCACCCTCTACAACTCGTTTGGAGGAAGGTTCGAGGAAAAGAAGAGGGGAAAAGAGAAATAAGGGTCGTCCCGATAATTCTACATCTTTAAATGCCGTCAACCGATCGCACGATACATTCATGTCCTCCGGTCAGCCAAAAGTAGCCGCCGACCCCCCAGACCAAGGGTCTGGGCAAGGACCCCACGCCCACCGCTCCCAGGACTCCCTCGACACCACCTCCTCCACTACTTCTGGTCCTGATGCGGCTGCTGCTGCTCCTCCTACCGCTCCTGAACCGGAACCCATACGAGCTCGCGGCATCGTCCGCCTGTTCCAGTGCCGCCTCTGCTCTTTCCCACTCAAAGACCCCGTCGCCCTCCCGTGCGGTAGGACCCTATGCCGGTCATGTCTCCCCCAATCCCATGACCGCCTCCACATCACATACCCTACCGGGCCCGAGAGGTCAAAGGGGATCGCCTGTCCGTTTGATGGCTGCCGCAAGGAGCACGCCGTCGTCGACTGCAGCAGCGATGTCATCCTCAACAAGCTCGTGGAATTCCTTCGTGACGCTCTCCTTCAGGACACTCGCGAGCTGGACGCTTCGACATCAATCGCCGCTGTACTGCCCAGTTTAGTCCAAGACGGGGAGGAGAAACGACCTGCTGAACCAGCTGGCTTCTCTGTCATCAAAGGTGGCCAGCTGGCAGCTGCCTGGGCTCTGGCCGATGAGGGTCGCTTACAGTTCGAACAAGGCGTCGTGTATGGTAAGCCGGAGTCCAGTGAGGCTCTTGCCCACTCACATTCAGAGGTCCTGCGCAAGCTCCAGGATGACGCACGGAGCGAAATGGACTGCCAGGTCTGCTACGGCCTCTTCTGCGACCCTTTGACGACGGCGTGCGGCCACACCTTCTGCCGCTCATGCCTCCAACGCATCCTTGACCATTCACAGTACTGCCCCATCTGCCGGCGACGACTGCCCATGAATCCCATGCTCAACCGCACGGCCTGCCCGTCCAACAGTTCGTTAAGCCGGATGATTGACACATTCTGGGCCGACGAGCTGGCCCAGCGCAAGCAGACCATGGCTGCAGACCAGGACCTCGGCCACAGCAGCGACTACGACATAGCCCTGTTTGTGTGCACTATGGCGTTCCCCATGATGCCGACATTTCTCCACGTCTTCGAACCGCGGTATCGCCTCCTGATTCGGAGGGCACTCGACGGCGACCGCACCTTTGGCATGGTGCTCCCCAGGCGGCCTCGGCACGCCGAGGACGCCTATTTCCACGAGTACGGAACGCTACTGCGCATCACCAACGCCCATTTCTACCCGGACGGCCGCAGCCTGGTCGAGACCAAGGGGGTGTCACGCTTCCGCGTTGTCGGCCACGGCGTCCTAGACGGTTACACAGTCGGCAAGATTGAGCGCATCGATGACGTGAGCGTCGAGGAGGAGGAGGAATCCGAAGCCCAAGAAGCAGCGTCATCGACACACGACCATCCCCCTGGGAAAGCGTCACAGCACGAGCGGCGACAGCACACGGGAACATCGCCACCCACGCCACCCCCCGAACGGGAGAATGGCGAGCAGCAGCACGGGCAAGACCAGGGAGAGGATCGGCCAAGCAGACCGAGAGACCCCAACGCCATGTCGACGCGGAGCCTGGTCGACTTCGCCCTCGACTTTGTGTCGCGCATGAGGGCCCGCGGTGTACCCTGGCTGTCGGACCACATGATTGAGATATACGGCGACTGCCCCAACGATGCGGCCCTGCTGCCGTGGTGGCTGGCGAGCACGCTACCGCTCCGAGACAGCGAAAAGTACCTATTGCTGGGGACGTCGAGCGTCCGAGACAGACTCAAGATTTGCTACAGGTGGATTGTAGAATGGGAGTCTAGCCCGTGGTGGGTACTGCTTATTTATTTCATCATCTTCCTCTTGTTTTTGCTCGCCGTCCTTTCCATTTCCCAGACTGTCCAAGGATGAATGATGGCTGATATTGGTGTCCTTTTGTTGGGGTTCTTCTCTCTTCTTCTAGGTCTGTTCGTCCAGGATGTGTTGTTTTATAAAAAAAAAACGAAAACAAAGCCTCAATGATGTCATGATTTGCATAATGGAAGCATTTTTGTCTCTTTTGTTATATTCTGTTTTGATTGTTGTATTCTGTCTTTTGACTGTTATAAACAAGGTTGTTCTTTTTTTACAAGGTTGTTATACCATATATCAAATGTTTACTTTATATCAATGTTTACTTTATATCAATGTTTACTTTATATCAATGTTTACTTTATATCAATGTTTACTGTCTTTTTTTTTCTCCCTATGTCTCATGTTTATTTTGTACGATTTTGACCATGCTTGTGTCTAGAGTGTCGGGGGTTATACAATGTGGACTTGACAATGGTGGTTTAATGTATGAAAAGTTGGATCTTGATCATGATGGTCAAATGTACGAAACGTTGGTCTTGATCATGATGGCTTTACAATACCTGGTTTACTGTATGAAAGAGGTTCAATGGCAGTCTCTATCGTATAAAACCTGTTTTCTTTACATCCTTCCATGCATCGACTCAACCTGTTGAAAGTATACATCTATGACGATGATGTATCACGGTTGACTTGTATCAACTTGTCATCTTGTACTCTTTCAGCCACATTTGTATGCATCTCTTCCATTAGCCATATTTTCCTTGTGTATGTCCCGGACATCTCTGCCACTCTTTAGCAATGCCCTCCCTTTTAGTAATTGGCCCCCCTCCCTAGCAATGTTCTCTCCATGTCCCCTACCAACCAGGTGCATCGACTTGACCACCCGTTGCAGCAGCAGCAGTAGGATCACACCAAGCCCCAGGCATATTATGAGCTGTATCAGAAACAGAAGGACCAGCACCGGCACCGGCAGCAGAAGCGGATGAACCCCATGCATCATTTGGATTCGCATTGTCATTGTTGTCTCCCCATCCTTGTTGCGGACTAGCATTGTCATTGTTGGTGTTATTGTCCCATCCGGCTGCTTGATCATTGTTGTCGTCGTCATTTGCACCAGTCTGATCACCCCATTGATCTTGTTTGGGACTGCTGTGGGCGTTGTTTCCTGTTGGTCCGGGGCCGGTGGGAGCAAAGATGGATTTTTTGGGGAGGTAGGGGTTGTCTTTGCCGGTCTGGGATTGTTAGTTAGGGAGGGAGAGGGGGAGGGAAAGAGAAGGGGGGATGAGATGTAGAGTGGAAAGACAAAACGTACCTTGTAACCTCTTGGCATGCCATCATCAACAGTGTCGGCAGGAGGACCACTGAAGGCACCCTTATTCGTAGGCATATACGACCGCTCAGGAGGTCCACCATCTTGATTCTCCCTAGGAGGGGGATAGTATCCCTTTTGCTGCTGCTTCTGTTGCTGCCACGCATCTTCTTCCCCCGGAGGAGGAGATTTGTCAAACCCAAAACCATGGAAGTACGGATTCTGCAAAGGATGAGGAACACCCATTGGAAAGGGACGCATAGAAGGATCACGATGGGGGTAGAGAGACTGTCCGGTTGTGCCACCGCCGCCGCCGCTGGAACCCCATACCGGACCGTGGTATACCCTGACTATATTGTTCTGAGCGTCGTAGTAGGCATTTGGAGGGGGGTCCTGCGGCGTCTCGATGACTCGTTCGGTCTGGACGACTTCGGCGCGGATGGGCTCAATGTAGTGCGGTCGACGGGAGTGAGGGCCTGGTAGGGATTGGTGGTATTTTGTCGGGGGGATGGTGATGTCGGTGTCGGATGGTTTTGGCTGCTCGGGTTCGGGGGGTGGTGTTTCTGGTGTGGAGAGTTTCTTGCTGTGCTTCTTCTTCTTGTGCTTGTGAGTCTTCTTCCTGGCTTTCCTCATCTTGCGTCTTCCCTTGATGCATTCGGTGCATTTGCATGTCGGGTGGGGTTCTTCTTCTTCATCTGTATCAGTGTCTGATTCTGAATCCGAGTCGGATGACACTCTTCTCCTGTGTCTGTGTTTCCTGATAGTCCTCTTCTTCTTCTTTCTCTTAGAGGAAGAAGCAGGTAAAGAGGATGATGATGAGTCCTCTGCTGATGTCTCTTCCGCGCCCGAGGTATCAGTAGTCTCGGCGGAAGTGGTGGTCGCAGCCTCACCCTCTGAAGAAGAGAGATTCCCTGAAGAAGATTCGCATCCCGACTGTTCTGCCGCACTAGACTCTCCCTCTGACTCGGATTCCGACTCGGTGACGACGGTCTGGGTAGTCGTCTCCGTCGTTGTCTTTTTCGTCTTCTTCATAGCCGACTTTGGTTGCTGGCCTTGGAAACGGACTTTTTTGGGGGTATCAGGTGTTGATTCTGGTGCTGTTTCTTCAGTAGTAGTATCTGGGGCTTCCTCTGCAGGAGTGGGAGTAGGTTCTGCTTCTGTTGTTTCTGGAGGAGTGGCAGCAGCAGCAGCAGCAGCAGCATCTTCTTCTTCATGCTTCTGTCTTCTCCGTCTTGGTCGTCGACTCGATGTCCTTGAAGAAGAAGGTGATGTACGTGGATATGTTACCCTCACACTATCGTGACCAGACTCGTCATCTGTAGACACCTGAACTCTGACGACGTCTCTTCTCCGACGACGTGATTTCTTGCCACTGCGGCTCCCATGGCTTGATGGATTGTTGTTGTTTCCCAGGGCAGACTTGATGCTTGTTCCAATCATCCATTCACCAAAGGATGAAGGTCCTGATCTTGGGGGCATTGCTCTCTTCTTTTTCCCCTCTCTCTTTTTCTTCCTCCTCTTTTGCTTTGCCCCTCCTCTTTTCTTTTTCTCCTCCTCTCTTTGTCCCCTTTTTTTCCTATCGTTTTCCTCCTTTTTCTTACTTCTTCCTTTTTCTATTCTTTCGTTCGTGTGTTTTGTGTTTTGTGTTTTGTGCTGTCTTATTTGCTCTGTTTTGTTTCCAAGTGCTAGTGAATAAGTCACACTTGAGGGAGTCTGAAGAAAGAAGTGTGAAAAGAGAAAGAGTTTGATCGTGTGATGGTGAATTTCACAATGTGGGAAAAAAAACCATTACAGGTGAGATGACTGACTCTAGGTCCCCCATAGCCCACCGGTCACTTACCTACCAGTCAGTATTATCAAACATGCCCCTGTGTCCATACTCACTTACATCTGAATATAAAGCATAGACGAATTCCAATTCATTGATTATATATGACCCAGAACTACAACAATTCCCCCCTGAAGCTAGTGACTGAGAATCACCCACAGTTATACCTACATCGTTGACGATATTATCCCTCATCCCACGACGATACAGCACATCTACACTGACCATATTCCTTCCAGAAACCATCTCTATATGTGAACAAGCTTCATCCTGTCCATCTTGAATCACGTACCAATAACGTCCGTAGTATATATAACAATAAAGCCATACCCATCCCAGTCCTCTTGTCCAACCATCAAACTAGTCTCAACTCGGAATACAGGTGCCACCACCACCACCAATGTCATCTCCCCCCCTCCAAGAAAACGAAAAAGAGAAAGAGAAAGAAATGCTCAGACTAACAGAGCATCTCGACTCCCCAGTCTCCTACACCACCTCGGAGGATGACGAATGCCTCTCCAGCTCCTCGAGCTCCTCGGGGGACAGGAGCTTCACATCCACCTCCATAAGGGAGGGCATGCAGATATCCAGCCTGTACAAGTATCCTGAGGCCCACGTGTGGAACGACTACATAGCCAGCCAGGTCGAGGGTCGGACCTTTCGAGGCGTGAGGGGCTTCATGGACAAGCACTTCAACCCGCTGTACTGGTCACCCGGTCAGATCCGGGCCCTGATGTACCTCAAGGAGGCCGGGTGGGACCACGGAACGAAGAAGTGGAAGGGCCTCGAGGGTGCCCTGAACGGACAAGACCCGGCCTGGTCCCGCCTCCGCAGGATGCAGGAGGAGTACGTGACTGGCGCACCGCATCACCTGCAGTCCACGGGGTCGTCTTGCCTGCCCCATCGGCAGTGGAGGTACACCGACTTCGTCTTCTTCCTGGCCCGGGATGCTCCCACGACGAGCTTCAAGAAGGCCAACGTCATTGGGCTTTTGTACAATGACAATGACAGTGAGAAGGACAACAAGGATGGAGATGAGAAGAACAAGAAGAACAAATCGTCGTACAACTTTAGGGACGAGTTCATGCAGCTCGCGCGCTACGTCCTCGACGTCTTCACCGACCAGCCCACCCGCCGCTTCGTCCACGCCTTCTGGATGTTCGGATCCACCATGGAGCTGTGGGTGTTTGACCGTTCGGGGGCGTACAGCTCGGGACCCTTCAACGTCCACGCGGAGCCCGACACGTTCGCCCGCGCTCTGGTGGGCTACTCCACCATGGACAACGAGTCTCTAGGCCTGGACACCTTCATCCAGACGGGACCGGGACACTGTCGGTACATCACGGTGGACCGGTCCAGCGGCAACGACGGCAAGATCACCGTCGGTCTGACCGAGGCCGTCTCCCGCTCGAGGGGTATCGTGGGCCGCATCTCGACGTGCTACAAGGGCGAGGCGGTCAGCCACGGGATTCCCCCCCAGCGCAGCTGCTTCGCCCACTTCCAATGGGGACTGGGCGACATTGCCCACGAGGCTAGGCAGCTGGTGCTCGCCGAGGAGCGGCAGGTCCAGGGTGTGGCTCGCGCAATCGCCTACCAGGAGATCACGTCGGTCGACGAGCTGCGGCAGGGGATGGCATTCGGCCAGCGGTGCGCCATGTGCGACGACGTCGACGTCGGCGAGCTCCTCTCCCCCCTCGACGACGAGGAGTGTCCCCTGCCCCCCGCGGGGAGGAAGTGGCCCAACCACTCGCTGTACTGCCTCGTCACATCCCCCGCCGGCCACGACCTGTGCGACTTCGGCAGCCTCAGGGAGCTTCTCGAGGTGATGCGCGACGCCACCCGGGCCCACCAGTCGCTGTACACGCGGGGCCAGATCCTCCACTGCAACATCAGCACGAAGAACATCATCATCACCCCGCGCAGTGCCATCCGGTCACCCCGCGACCTGAAGGCCACGCTCGTCGGGCTCGAGCAGTCCAAGGCGCGCGGGGCGGCCAACACGGGTCCCGACCCGCAGGGCACGGTCCCCTACCTCGCCATAGAGGTCATGTACAATGACAGGATCAACAGGACATACCGCCACGACCTCGAGTCCCTCTTCTACGTCCTCATAATGATGTGCACGCGCATCGTGTGGACAAAGAGCCACCTCGTCCGCCGGCGCGAGGAGAGGCCGTCCCCCGCGCTCCTGCACAACTGGTTCATCGACGACCAGGAGGCTGCCGCCACGGCGAAGAATTACGACATGACCCACGACGGGCTCGCTGTCATCATGCAGGCTGTTCCGTATAATATGTTTAACGTTGTTGAGCCGTTGTGCTTCCGTATTAGGGACTCTCTGTTTGGTCAGCATGCTGATGCGCTGTTCTTGGGTACGCCCCATGGGGACCCGAATAATCTATACGAGTCCATTGTCGAGCATTACAATAAGGCTCTTCGGAGGGTGGCCCAGATGGGAATATGTTAGGGGAGAGGTGTTGGATTTTCGGGTCAGGTCATGGTAATAGACAGGAAGAGATGGATATGGGGTAGAGGTATTCACAGTTTAGAGAGTCTCGGGTAGCTTTCGGTTAATGAATACAGAATATTTACTCGTAAAGAACCACCACGTGATCCGACGTCATGATTTTACAAGGGAATCATGAACTTTTCCTTTTTCTTTTTCTTTTTTTTTTCTTCTTTCATTTCTTCTTCCAAAAGTGATTGTTTGAACTGAATGTTCCGTTGTGCTGTGTATCAGTGGTGATGCAGTGAGGAGACCATATTACGCCATGCCAAGCACCATACTCCGTACCTCACGCCACTTAAATACCCTCGCTCCAACTCCATCTTACATCATACCTCATACACATCAAACTCACTCAACCACATACACCTAGCGACTATATCAGACTCACAGAGTCACAAACACACTCACTCAAACCCACCCCCCAAGACCAACCCCCAAGATGCTTCTCATCGGTCTAACCGGGTCCATAGCGACCGGCAAATCCACCGTATCATCCATGCTCTCCTCACCCCCCCACTCCATCCCGATAATCGACGCGGACAAACTGGCCCGCTCCGTCGTAGAACCCGGGACCCCAGGCTACGCCTCTATCCTCCGGCACTTTGCCGCCACAACACCAGATCTTCTCGTCCCCGTATCAGAAGGAGATGACATGCCCGAGGACGGGCCGACCGGCAAGGGGAGACCACTCAACCGGCCCGCCCTGGGGCGTCGCGTCTTCGGCGACGACCCGGAGCGCCGCCGCGACCGCGCCGTCCTCAACTCCATCGTCCACCCCGCCGTGCGACGGGCCATGCTATGGAGCGTTCTGGGCTTCTACATCCGCGGCCACTGGGCCGTGGTGCTCGACGTGCCGCTCCTCCTGGAGAGCAGACTCGACCGTTTCTGCGGCGTGGTGGCCGTCGTTGCCGTGCGCGACCCGGCAGTCCAGATGGACAGGCTGCGCAGGCGGGATCCCCATCTCTCCGCCGAGGAGGCCGAGGGCCGAGTCTCCAGTCAGACGGACGTCAGGGTGAAGGCGGAGAGGTGTAGCGACAGGGGGCAGGGTAAGGGGATCGTCCTGTGGAATGATACGGACAGGGAGGGGCTGCAGGCTCAGGTCGATGCTGCTGTGGCGGATCTGCGTGCTAGCACGCCGGACTGGTGGTCCTGGGCTCTTCTCGCTTGTCCGCCTCTCGCTGCTGCCGTGGCCGCTTGGCGTTTCTGGGATAATACTAGGCTGCAGAGGCTGTGGGAGGAAAAGGAGAGGGAGGCATCAAAGGGGAATTGAGCGTGTTGGGCGTTGAAGGGAGGGGCTGTGTAGGTGCATAGGTAGGTGGGGGGGCCCATGGTGTGTGTATGTGTATTTGGGAGAGAGGAAGAGAGAGAAAGAGAGGGGAAGAGCGATATCTGTTTTTGTTTGGAGGTTTCTGTTGAAATGAGAAACATGTTGCAGTCCTTACTTTGGACGTGTTGAATGGGTTAAACAGGACAGGCACTCCGTCTTGTACACATGGATGGCACTTTTGTCTTTTTACCTTGTTAGTATTCTTCTTCTTCTTCTTCTATCACCGTCTTGGTTGATATTGTCTACGATACCAGTACTTATTACTACTACTATATATTCACTACCAGGTGGAAACCTGGCAATCAATACAGTTTGCCTCGAGTACAAGTTCATGTGCAAGGACTGATCACTTGGGACAGACATGATGGGCAGTTGCGTGCATTCATTGCCATTTGATCTACCTAATTCGTGCGTCGTGCGTCGTGCGTCGTTTCCTTCGTTTTCTCATATCTCGAAAATCATGAGCTGCCCATTGTCATCAATCGACGCAGGGGTGCTCTTTCTGCTAATGTACAGTACTGAAAGGTTATCCCTCACCTTTTTATGAAGCCAAGTTTTCTCTGAGTTCCCTTTTTCCTATTCTTGTTTATTTTTTTCGTCCTCCCCTTTTGTTCCAAACAAGGATATTGTCGATATGACCCCGTGGACTTCGTATCCAGGGCGACAATAATCGTTCACTCCCTACCCAGCCGGCAAGTCTAGTGGGCGAGGCGAACTGCATAGAACCAACCGCCGTCGGAGAGATACCAGCGACAATCAGCCATCTGGTCAATGGTGTAGCGGTTCCTCTGGGTCCAGTTCCCGTCGAGCTCGCGAACATAGTAGAAGCGAGAAGGATCATCGTCGGAAGGCTTGAAATCTTGAGTCGCGAACATGCTGTTGGCCTGAGCAAAGTTGGCCTGACGCGCCTGCTCCTCGCTGGTTGTGCGGCCTATGCCAGCAATGTCGGGCGCCATTCCAGCAGCGTTGAGCGGGAAGGGGGGCATCGTCGTGGCCTGAGCTGTTGGCGCTGTCCCTGGTTGATGCTGCGCCCAGGGGGGCATGACAGGCTGGCAGTTGACCATGTATGGCTGCTGCTGCTGCTGCATGTAGGGTTGCTGGGGCTGGACAAAGTAGGTTTGCTGAGGCTGGAATCCGCTACCATTAGGCATCTTCTGTGAGTGTTGAAAAGTCAGTATTCATTTTGTCTTTGGGTCCGTTTGGCTTCGGAAGCCGAAAACATGTGCGAATGCAGCAGAACAGAGGATCTTTCAAATCAACAAGAAGAAAACAAAACCAAGACCAAAAGAGAGAAAGCAAGAGAAAGAGAGAGAGAGAATCCTGTGCGTATTCTAAGCTTGTTCTAAAACACGTAGTTAAGTATGAAATGGCAAAGGTGGAGAGACAAACAGGAAAGCCAAAAGGTCCGCAAGGATGCTGAGGAGATGCGAAAGCACCATCAGACCGCGGAGTGTATACGTGGGTCATCGGTCCCATCGAGGTATCGGGGACAGGAGGCTGAAAGTTGAGGCCCTGGCCCTGAGGGACAGAGTACTGGAAATCGGTAGCCATGTTGGAAAAGTCGCTGAAGACAAAGTCGGACGATTTCTAGATGAGATGACAAGGTTGTGTGTGTAAGTTATGTGAAGGGTCAAATCTGGGTAGAGGGGAGAGTAACAATCAAGGCGAGATAGGAGAGGCGGAGGGGGGAGAGAGAGGGAGAGAGGAAAGAGGAAAGAAGGTGAACGGTGAGGGAAATCGCATTTTGCTTACTAGTGCTGGAGCAGGAGCAGGAGCAGGATGGAAGACCCCCCACGTGGGACCGGCTGGCACCTGCCCCGACTGTCCGTCAGGTGCGTTCCAGAGGGCAGGATGGCCACTACCACTACCACTACCACCAAAGGGTGCCTGACCGAGGCCCTGGTTGAGGCCCTGGCTGAAGCCCTGAGCAGAGCCCTGAACGAAGCCCTGATATCCCACGCTCAGGCTCGGGTTTGTAGATGTGTGCCAGAGACCACCAGGGCCCTGTTGCTGCTGTTCAGAAGACGTCTGAGTCTGGTTCTGCTGATCATTGTCTGGACGAGGCAAGTTGAGGGCAGGGACATCATCCGGCTGGGTGTTTTTGGCAGAGGAGAAACAGTCGGGAAATGTGTTTTTTCCGGATGTGTTGTTGCCGCCAGTGCTGTCTCTCTTGTTGGCATCGCCAGATGAAGAAGGGCCCTCGGGAGCTGAGTCTGAGCCTTGGGTGGCAGTGGCAGGGGAAGTAGCAGCGGCAACGGCAGCGGCAGTGGCAGTGGCCCTCTTGTATTTGTCGAGGGAGAACGGGATAGGAGGACCAAGGTGTATTTCGCGATCAGCAAACCTCCCGTAGGACCTAGTAGCGGTAGTAGTCCTTGGCCGTCGGTGATTGATGTCGTCTTCGTCGTCGTCCTCTTCGAAATGGACCTGAAGAGAGGGACTGTAGGAGTGGCGATTTCTCGCGTGCTTCTTTCCCAGGCCTCCGCCCATCTTCCTCCCAGTCATGAGACGGATCAAGGAAAGTAAAAAAAAAAGATGGTGATATACCCCCAAAGGAGAAAGAAGGAGTGGCCCCCTTTTGTCGTCGTTGGCGATATCAGGTCGTTGTTGTTGGTGATGTCTCTTCTCCAGAACATGAGAAAGAAAGAAAACAAAACAGAAAGTCGTCTGAGATGTAGAGAGAGAAATAAATTCCACAGAATCACCCCCCTCTGGGCGGCGGGAAACAAAAAAGAAAAACAAACGAACGGTGGCCCCTCCTCTCTCAGCTCACTTTCTTCTCAGATGGCTGACAGCCAACTGGCCGACACTCGGCCAGCAAGACCATGATTCACACACAAGGCTCCAGTGTAGAAACGGGGTAGTGTATTCAAAAACAAAACAGACAATGGAAACCAGATGGAATAAAATCAAAAGAAGAAAAGAAAGAAAAGAAAAGTCACTTTCTTACCTGACGCTTCAGAGCCCACGACTGTCCATCGTATACCCACGTTGACTGCTCCGGTAGGGAAGACAGTGAATCCAACGGGTCATCGTACTTGACCCACGTCCATGGGAAGCATGGGAGACACATTTTGTTCTGCTGCTGCTGTGATGATCACTTCTCAACGTTGACTGTAACTGTTGGTAGAGCTGTATATAGCAGTTTGTCTCTGGGGCTCGAGTGTGTATGTGTATTAGTAGTAGTAGTAGTAGTAGTAGTTCCAGTACTAGCAGTGGTAGTATGTAGAAAGGAGAAAGGAACAATAGACAAACTCACCTTATTCATACCCGGCAACTCACCTTAGCCATGCCAGCCCCCAAGTGCCACCTGCCAGATGAATGCTCTATAGTGGCAGTCACCATAACCCATTGACACACGACACACGCACTGCTTCTTGGAGTTGACAATGTCACACACATTCACTCTGAATAGCTCCTTTAAAATAGTAAGAGAAATTACATCATTTTTGCAGCCCAGACGCCCCGGTCTCCGCCGTCTAATGCTTCGCTGCCTTTCCTAATCTATCGTACACTTTGGGTGACCCGTGGGAGTAGAGAGACGGCCACTTCCAAAAGGCCATGCATTTGTTTTTTTCCATCCTTCTTTATCATCTTTCCATTCTTCTCCATCCTCTTCCTCTTCCATCCATCCTTCTTCTTCATCCAAGAATCAACGTACACAACGACATTCCATATCCCATCCACAACAACAACTCTCAGCGCTGTAGATTCAGCAATATACAAGGGTAGGGGGGAGTTTTACAAAAACAGAAAAAGAAAAAGAAAAAAAGCACCGTCGACGAGTATACCACGCCTCAAAGGAAGAAGGATAAAACATCCTCCTCACCATTCGAGTTTGGTTTCTCCGTCGACGTTGCAAGTGGTCATGATTCGGGTGTATTCGGGTTCCCAATTAAAACATGAGCCAAGTTGTCGTTTTGTTCTTTTGTCGAATCAAACGCGTATTAAAAAAATGGTAAAGAGTTTTTCGTTTTCGTTTAGAGAGAGTCCGAGGTGCTGATGGGCTCCTGGTGAGGAACGGGGAAGAAGGATCGACGAGCAATCTATTGATGTGTTAGGGGGGATCATGATCATGATAGAAGAAAGAGAGAAAGAAAAAGAAGGGGAAAAGACTTACGGCCCAAAGACCAGCAACACCACCAATGAGACCACCAGAGATGAGCATAGGCCTCAAACCCCTCGTGCTCTTGAAGACCATGCCACTAAGGGCACCAGCAGCCACCGAGTTGCCAGCGTCGTGCTTCCCGCGCACCGCCCCGATGAGCGAGTTGATGCAGTTGTACGTGATGGCGATGGTACCAGCCGAGTTACCCAGGAAGGGACCGCGGCGGGTGACCGAGTTGAGCACCGAGTTGAGGCGGAGCTTGGGCGCCTGGCCCTCGGACTTGCGCATGCCCTCCTGGAGACCCCAGAAGCCACCGAGCGTCAGACCAGCCAGGTACGTGACACCGGTTCCGTAGCACAGGTCGTCGGTGAAGCCGCGCGAGGGCAGGACCGACTGCGAGCCCGACAGGTCCGACAGCACGCCGTCCTCCAGAGTCAGGTACTCGAGGCCATCCTGGCTCAGGCCAGCGAGGGGGTGCAGCTGAGCCGCGTCGGCGAAAGTAGACGGCTGGAGGAATCCCTGGACTCCCTGACCCTCTGATGGGTCAAATGATTGTGCTGTTGCTGTCGTCGTCGATGCAGGCGCTGTCGGTGCGTGGTTGTCCTGCTGCTGCTGCTGCGGCTTGTTGCCGCCCGTAAAGGCTCCCCAGATGGATGACATTGTCGGGTTCGGTTCGGAAGGAATCTATCTCCCCTGTGACACACACACGAAAAAGAAAGAAAAAGAGAGTGTGAGAAAACCCCGTCGTTCGTTTCTGGGTTGGGTTGGGTGGTGGAGATGGGTTCGCGATGGTATTAAGGGGGGGTGTGTGTGGAAAATGATGGACAATGATGGATCCCGGCCTGGGGCGTTAGTAGGACGACGTCGAAAAGAAAAATTTGGGTGGTTTCTTCCCTTTGGACTTGCTGAGTTAGTAGTAGTACTGTAGTACATAATACTACCGTACCGTACCTCGCACCAAAATACAGCTCCGCTTGCTTGAATCTCGGAAAGGGACGCGCAAAGGGGAGGGAACAAAAGCTCAAGGTACGTACCGGAACCGCGTTCCAACGGGCCTTCTATTTCTCCTTACCAAACCTGCCATTTCATTTTTTTTTCTCTCTCTTCCTCTTGAGAGTGGAAACAAAAACACGTGACATGTGGATACAAACCCCCAATAGAGATTAGCGTATTCTGCCCTGAAAACAGCATAAAAGCAAACGTCTCGTCCGTCTCTTTCAGTTTTTCTTTTCTCCTTTCTTCTTCATCATCAGTTAGGGTTATTTCTACACCATCAAATGTATTAATAATTTCTAATGGCGGCTCCGCATAGCGGCTTGCTGAGGGTTATTCAGGTTCTCTGTGGGTTTCCTTCCGTTCCCGGCCTCCTAAAGTAAAGTGACTGCTCTTCCTAATCAGCCGCAAGTTTCGTCTACGACTTGTGACTGTGGGGTGGTTTCGACATTCTTTTTCGAGAGTTTTTTTTTTTTCTGTCTCTTCTATATATATCAACTGCACCTATGCCCTTCGTGAATGCTGGCAGACTGCTTCGTAAAAACCCGTTGGTGCGCTGGATGGTGTGCACTGTAAAAAATGGTATATCGCTTGATATGCCTGTGCCCCTCTAGAGAAATTTTCTCTGTCCCACCATGCAGAGGTTTCCTTTGTGAACCAGTTCGCACGAGCGTTCACGCTGAAATTCCAACTACGGTCGTACAAACTGTCATCGGGCGTGTCTACTGCATGTTCGATGACAGATGCCAAATCAACTGAATGATCCTGCCGTTTGATCGTAATGGTGGTGAAGCCAAGGCCAAAAAAGGACTACGCGTGAGAATTCAATCTCGCAGCGAGGCTAATTGTGTACGGCTACGCTTGAAAATTCAGCTTCACCAGCTTCACAAAGCACAAAGAGTACGAGTACGAGACACTCAATCAAAATCCAAGATGAGATAAAAATTCAGACTTTTGAACAAGCTACTCAAACTATTACTATATTTCCCAAAGAACAAAGAAAAAATGCATTAACGCCTTCCTTGACCTCGAGGTCTAACCATGCCTTGGATCTTTCGTTTTGTTTTTTCCATCCTCTATCCTTTTCTTGGGCAGTTTGCCAATTCGCTTCTCCTCCTTAAACACACCATTTTTATTAGTACTGCTGCAACCGCAATTACGCAGTTGAACCGTCCCTTGAGAGAAGAGGCCTCTGATCGTCACGGTTCTCAGCGCCATCAGTACCGTGCCCATTCACCTGCTGCTGGGGCTGCTGCTGGCGAGGCACACTCGTGCTCTCAGCCTCCTGGTTATCGTAGATAAAGTACTGGGCAAAGACGCCCAGGTCGAGGAGGAGCGTGACAAAAGCACCGGCGATCCAGCTCAGGTTGACGAGAATGTACCTGCCGTAGATGGCCCTGGCCTCGGCAGACGTGCAGTGTCGGCCGGCGCACTTGGGCTCGTAGGCAAAGATGGACAAGACGTAGGTGGTGTTTCCGAGGCAGGCGAAGAGGAAGAAGAGCATGCTGAGCCCGTCGGTCGTCTTGCGTCGCCAGTTGAGGATGAGCTGCGGCAGGCGCGAGGCAATGTACGACACGGCGCACAGCCAGCCGAAGAACTGGCCCAGGACGCTGAACTCGAGAGTGTCGTCGTTCGATGAGGGAGGACCGTCCTGTCCACTGCCACCAGTACCGGTAGCCTTCTGGCCCAGAAACCAGCCCAGAACGCCGGCGGCAATGACCATGACCACGGCGAGCGCGTTCAGAAGCACCGTCTGCAGGGCGCTGGGCGGTGCGGGCGGGGGGGTATCAGCGATGTGAGGGACGGCCGGGGACAGGGCTGACCAGTCCGAGTTTCCGTGCTGGCCAGCGTTGGAGGAGTCGAGGAGTCTCGTTCGTTCGTCGGGCCTGGTTTCGGCGTCGGAGACGGGCTTGGGCGCAGGCGTCGGGTCATCTCGCCACGTGAAGCCTCGGTAGTAGAAGCATTGTCCCAGGAGGACAATGTCGGCGATGGTGTAGTAGATGGCCAGGATAATCTGTGTGCGTGCGAACAATTTTGTCAGCTCAATCAAGAACCGTAGAGTCAGGTCCGAAGGAAGCGTACCATGGTGGGGAGAACGCCCTGCAGGACGGCACCCAGGATGTTAAAGACATCTCCCAGCAGCCAGACAATGATGAACTGTACGGAAAGAGCGTCGGCACTGCCCCGTTGGAAGTTCTGGATGATTTGCGGCGAAAAGACAACGACTGTGTTTGTTTGGTTAGCATTTGTGTCAGGAAAGTATCATGACGAGACTTGGGGGGGGAAACATACCCCAGCAAGCAATGGAGACGGAGCTGGACAAGTTTTACACAAGGTCAGCTTTTGTTTTCTTTTTCTTTTTGTAATACTCCCATTTAATATCAACCACGCTGTATACGCACCCGCAAATGCCAGATATGGCCTCAACATCGAGGTTGAGAATTGCCGTAGGCGGAGCCATGATGACTGGTAGTGAGGCGCTCCGAGAACGGCCTGGCGCGTTGGTGGTGGGTGGGAAGAGAGAGTGTGTGTGTGAGGGTCAGCAGCAACCTGCGTTGCCCGTGACGGAGACTTTCTCAATTGACCCGTCGTGGGGGAGGAATATGTTCAATTGGGTGGTGATGGCTCGAAAAAAGAGACAAAGGAAAAAGAAAATAATGTTTGAGAGAGAGTCAAAGTGGCAAGGCGGAAAAACGGACGGCGCCGACAAGGAAGACTTTTTGCGATGGATGTGCTTCCCCAAAACGGTACATGGTACGGAGTACGTACAGGTAGTATCTGTACGGGGTGCACAGACGTCACATTTTTTGGGTTGTAACCTGCCATGGGCCATTTGTAAGTTTCAATGCGGGGTGGTAGTCACGGAGGACGACAGAGAGAAGGAACGACTCGGACTTTTTACCTTTTCTGATCGTTAAATCCATGCAATAATATTCCACCGTATTGATGACATAAAACACGTAGAAGGAGTTGCCTTGGTTCTTTCCTTCCGCGAAGAGAAATACTATTCTAGAAAAAAGAAAAATAACGGCTACAGGGTTGGTTCGTTGATTCTCATCTTTTCTTCAATGACGTCTTTTGCTCATGATACTACATCATTGCTTCACCTCTCACCTCTCTCTCTATTAGCGGTAGTAGATGCTACGTTCTCCTCTCCAAGCAAGTCAACTCTCTCAGCCGGAGATAAAAAAAAATAAAATCCTCCACAACACACACTTCTTCGTAAGCTGCCTCGGCATCGTGGAAATAAAAAGAGTTATAAACTAACAAATCGGGGTAATCAAAACCTCCAAAAAAGTTGAATTACTCAGCTCCCGAGATGCCGAAACAAACGCTCCACCCCACTTCCCATCACATCTTTGAGCTATCCCGCCCCCCACCATTGACTACCACGCGAAGAAGATACTACCACTACCTAGTAGTAATACCATCTTCCTCGGTTTAAACACTCTTCTTCCCCCCTCCCCCGGCCACATACTTTAATCATCATCATCTACCTTCTCCTTCTTGCCCTGAAAAGCCCCCCCAACCATGTCCAACCTCCCTCTAATGCCAGAGGTCCCCTACCTAATCAACGACGAGTCAATGCTCACCAGACGTTTCGGCAAGGAAGTAGTAAACTACTACTCGGGCTCGACCCTGAACCGGTACTCCTTCCTGCGCTCCGACTCGACCTTTCTCAGCGCCGCCGTCCGCAGCCCGGCAGCCCGCTTCGTCATCCTCCACACCCTCAACCCTCTGGCCGTCGACAAGACGCAGCTGGCCCACCTCAAGCTCGGCGATGTCTCCAGCCTGATCGGCCCGGACCCCTTCGGCCTCCCCGACGACGAGGCGGCCAAGCAGTTCGACTCGTCCAAGAGGACGCCCCTCGTCCTCTTCCTCGGCCTGTTCGCCGGCCAGGGCTCCTCGACAGACGACATCCCCACCAAGGATCACGGCGTCGTCCGCGGTGACCCGTTCTTCGCCATCGACGCCACGCCCAGACACAACTATGTCGATGCGGCAAACGCCCTCGTCAAGAGTCAGGAGGAGAAGGGGTACTCTGTCCAGACGAATCCCAGGGGCATGTCTCTCAACTCGGAAGCTGGTAAGATTTCTATATCCCCCGCCCCACCCTCTATATATCTATACCATTACTGACCTGATCCCCAGCCGCCATATACGCCCAGTCCCGCTCAATGATAGACTGGAACACCCGCAACGGCTTCTGCGCCGGCTGCGGCAACCCCAACATGTCCTCCCAAGCCGGCTACAAGCGCGTGTGCCCCCCCTCTGACGCCTCCGCCTCCCCGTCCGAGCGACCCGACTGTCCCACCCGCCACGGCGTGTCGAACCTGTGCTTCCCCCGCACCGACCCCACCATGATCGCCGCCGTCGTCTCGGCCGACGGGCAGCGCGTCCTGCTCGGCCGCTCCGCCCGCTTCCCGCCGGACTGGTATTCCACCCTGGCCGGCTTCCTCGAGCCCGGAGAGAGCATGGAGGAGGCTGTCCGCCGCGAGGTCTGGGAGGAGGCCGGCGTGCGTGTCGGCCGCGTCGTCATCCACTCTACCCAGCCCTGGCCTTACCCCGCCAGCCTCATGATTGGCGCCATCGCCCAGGCCCTCCCCGGCGGAGAGGACATCAACCTCAATGATAAGGAGCTCGAGGATGCAAAGTGGTATACTATGGATGAGCTGCGGAAGGCCCTCGGACTCGGCGCCTGGCCGCTCGATCAGCCTGCCCCTAAGCAACATGTCCCTGGCGAGCTGGGGTTGCCGCCTAGTCAGGCTATTGCTAACCAGCTCCTCACTGCTGTGGCAAATGGGTTTCTGACTGCTGTTCCGAAAATCTAGATTTTCTTCTTCTTTTTTTCTCTCTTTTAGGTTTATAAGTCCGTTTTTTTGGATGATATATATATATCGTTATATAGCGTAGTGGTAGTATCATATATGGGGTGTCATTTGTTTTCTGGTCTATAATATATTTCACCTACAAGAAATGAGTGAGATATGTGTGTTCAAGTACTGACAAACACTACACCCTCCATTTTCGGGACCGTACATTCCTCCACACCACCCCGCTCATACAAGGTCAACCACACAGCATCCGGGTTGGCAATCTCGAGCGCCGTCCTCACCTCACTACTCCGCCCAGCGACTTCAGCCAGAATGTCGAGTATATCCTCAAACATCTGCTCCGAGATACGCACGTGGGTGACCAGAGTGGTGAGGAAGCGCACGAGGCCTTCCCACAGTCTCACAGGTGACGAGTGCTGTCCCAAACTTCCGCTGTCTGGTGCTGGTCGGCCAGTTGTAGACAGCGACGACGATGACGACGACCCCGCCACGTCGATTACACCCCCGGCAGCAGTGGGTATGAGCACCTTTCCTCCCTTGCCTTTACCTCCTAATAATGACGTAGATGTAGATGTAGGTGCCGATGGTGTGTGCCTGGACAACTGCTGCGATCCCGTAGCTAGGACCTGTCGCTTGACCTTCCTGCACCAGTCGCGCAGCCCGTCGGACCACTCGGTCTTGAATCGCGAGGCGAGGAAATCGCCAGCCGCAAGGCACATCTCTGACAGAGCGCTGCATGCCTCGACGGCAACGTACGTCTCCTGGTCGTATAGGCGACTGACGACGACGGGCCAGATGTCGTTGATGAGGGGGAGGAAGGCCTCCTCGTCAGCGGCTAGGGCTGGCGAAGCAGTGGAGACGAGGTCCAGGAGCGACCGGCGAAGTCGGGGTGTCGGCGATGTAAGGTAGTGTTGTGTCAGCCGGGATATGCGGAGGAGAAGCTGGTATGTGACTGTGTTGGGGGGCTTCTCCGGTTCAGGGGGTGGTGCGCTATCCTCCTCTGCACCTTGCTCTGCGTCTTTGCCCCACGGTGTAGTCGGGTGGCCATGTGCGGCCCTGTGAGTCTTGGCCTCCTCGTCCTTGTAGCCTTTTCGTACCCTGCGACGGTCTATGAATGCCAAGAGGCCGTCTATTCCCTCGAGCGTGGGACGTGTTTTCGTGTGGTTGGGTATGGTCGTCTTCTGGTCCTCCAGGAGGAGGACGTCCGACTTGACGGCCTGGTCGACCAGCTCCTTGAGCACGGTGAAGAGAGACTCGACGAACATGGGGTAGCCGTGGTAGTTTTCCAGGGCGCCAAAGACCGACTCGACCACGTCGTCGAGAAAGGGAACCAGTCGCGGGCCCGTGAGGCGGATCATCATTGTGAGAACCTGCGTAGATGCAGGTGATATGTCTAGGCTGTCGAGACGCAGGGCCACGGAGTTGACCATGTAGTCGACATTGTCGATGATGAGAGTCGACACGTCGGTGTACTCGCATGCCGACGCTATTTCGTTGAGCGCAACGATTGCATGCTGGCGCAGGTCGTGGTGCGGTGATCCCAGAAAGGTCACTACCGGGAACAGGACGTCGACGAGTTCGGGGCGGAACGATTCGCCCGACCTCTTGGCCGAGTAAGACGTGATTTCTAGGGCGAGCGCCTCTAGACGCCAGTCAGCCGCCTCCGCCTCCGCGTGTGAGTCGAGGATCTCGACGGAGAACGAGTACAGGTCTTGCAGCACTGGCTCCACGTCCTCGTCTACCGAGGTGCCAAATGCCGACATGTCTAGGAGATCGTTTACGTCGGCAGACGAATTTTGAATCGCCTTGACGAGCTCGAAGCAGAGCCACATGGACGCCACCTGGTCTGCCGACCCGGGCGTCCGAGTGCGCTCGAGCATGTTCATGGCAAGGCCCGCGGCGCCGGAGCGGGACCCAATGACGCCCAAAAGATTGACCATCTCCGCTCGTACCTCTCTTTGACTCTGGTGATCCAGGAGCACGGGGGGGTATCGTGCTGCCCCAGGCGCCAGCTGCATGGTCCCGTCTCCGCTTAGTGATATGACATCTGTGCTGGACACTTTTGGCTGTGACCTGCTGTCTGCCATGAGTGCAACGGTGCTGTCACGGAGCGCGCTGGATACAGTGTCCTCCAGGGTTGCAGACTCGATCTGCAGCTCCTGCAGGAACCCTAGGCCCTTGGAAAGATTGTGCAATGCCTGGCGCTTGACATCCCCGTCGTGGGCTTGCATGACACGCGGGAGACTAGTCAGCCAGTTATACACCGCTGACTTGGCCTTTTCGGCCAACTCAGGGTATATGCTCATTAGGTCGCGGAGGCTCGTCTCGGAGAGAGACGGCTCGGCATCCCCCTGGTCAAGTATCATGGCGGTCTCAACCAGAAACGGTGCACAGTCGGCAAGTGTGGTGTGGCATTCGTCCAGTAGCTTGACACACAGAGACCTCAACGAGTTCTGTATCTCGACGCCCTCGTGTGTGCGCAACTTCATCATGGTTGAGAGTGCCAGCTTGACTTGGCCGGCAGTCGCCTTCAGCCATGCCGGGCTCAAGAGCTTATTCTTTTCTCCCGCATCTTCCCCATCGCTGCTTTGAGACTTGGCGACTAGCTGTCTCGTCTGCATATCGCCCAGCACGCGGGTGAGGACGACCCCAACCGTCTCCAGACAGCGTGCCAGAAGAGCTCTCTTGTGGTGTTTTGGCGTGGAGAGGACCTTTGTCATCGTAGACATGGTGCCAGGGAGAAAGTTGGCCAGGGCAGCACGGTCCACCATTGCCGTATACACAGCTCGGACAGACCCGAGAGCCTCCTGCTGTATGGGATCGGAAGATCCGTCCGCAACGCCGTCCAGCATGACCATTATCCCGTGACCCAGAGCAGGCAGCGCGTCGGCGCCTTCGAGGCCCGTGGCCGTAGCCATGGACGACCCGGCCGTCTTGAAGAGGGCCGTGAGGGTGCGGAAGCTCTCCAGGGTGGTCTCCTCGGGGACTTCACGCTTGACTCCGGAGCCGCCGCCCGGAACCCTGTCGATGATGATGCCCAGTAGACTCAGGAGCTGCTCCACCATTTTAGGCGCCATCTTTGTCTTCCACCCATAGACGATGAGAACACGGAGACACCTCACGCAGTCCTCCACGAGGAGCATAGGAAACGCGTCCATCTGGCGGAATATGTGGGAGAGTGGAAAGAAGACATATTCGGCAATCTTCTCATCTAACGCGTTTGGATTGCGGTCCACCTGGTCATTCAAGACTGTGAGCAGCTGTCTGGTCAAGTCGATGAGCTCGCGATGTGCAGCCGGCGAGTCGGGCTGACGGATGGCCAGCTGGCTGATCTTGACGCAGCATGGTTTCAACTGCATACATGTTAGACAAAGTCTTGATGCTGAAATATATTAAGGGGTTTAAAGCGGCGGTGGTGGTGTGAACCTTTTGGAAGACGTCGTTCCTGTCTGGGAGACGCGTTGCTGAGTCCATGTGGGCTGGATTACGTGCGTCAGGTCCTGACCGACGCAGAGACAAAACTCGGCTACCTGGTCATTTCTCGACTCAAGACCCGTCGTGAGACTTTTCGGGTCTGTGAAACTGAAATCGGTGGCTTCCTTTGGGGCCAAATAAGGTGGTATGCTGGGATCGTGATAGCTTGTACGGTCCTGCAAAGCCAGACAAAAGACAGTGAATATTGACAGCTAGGAAAAATGCACGGTGTATATATCTCTAGAGACTGTGTTACGTGCTGGAAATTAGGCCATTTGGGCGTTGAGGATAGTGCGAAGTTGTGCATCCAGCAGCCATGGCGTTCTTCAGACACTGTGCCAGAAGGGCCCCTCCCCCACCATGGATCGTCATTGAGCTCAGTTGAGCTTCTTTTAAACATCTTCATTCACAGCAGCTTTATAACTTGCCGTTTTCATACAGCCGGAGAGATATTTGACACACAAGCTCTCTTTTAATTCCTGTCATAACACCTTGTTAAGAAGGACCTTTATACATCTTCTGCAGTATGGCGCAGTACGACCCTTTCCCGGTGACGGTCCACCCGTACCCCTCTCCGGTCCCAGGTAGCACCTGCGCATACGAGTTGGGCAACACATCGGCCAAGAACGCCGTTCTCTTCATCGGAGGACTTGGTGATGGCCCGCATACCGTCCCTTATATCCGCACGGTAGCTAAGCACCTGGAGGAGTCGAGCAGCCTCGACTACTCCGTCTTCGAGATCCGCATAAGGAGCTCCCACCAGGGTTTCGGTTTCTCGACCCTGAAGAATGACGTCGAGGACATCTCGGCTCTGGTCAAGTATCTGCGTGGAAAGGGAAAGCAACGCATCGTTCTGTTTGGTCACTCTACGGGATGTCAGGTATGGATGCTCATCAACCCACGTCGCACTTCCCTCATCTGACGTTTGAATCCTCCCGTCACAGGACTGTATCGAATACACAAACTACGAGAAGAACCAGACCGAGCCGGTGGATGGGTTCATCCTGCAGGCACCAGTGTCTGACCGGGAATTCCTGATGGTCGAGGAGCCCAACTGGAAGGATTGCCTCGAGGCAGCAGAGCAGGCGATTGCAGAGGGCAAGGCGGATTGGTGTCTGCCTCCGTCCAAGGTACCCAAGGCCTTTGGATCGTATATGACGGCGTACAGAGTGCGGTCCTTCCTGGCAAAAGAGTACGTATATATCATCATGTCCGAATGGTGTAGTCTTGGTCATGTGATGGATGTTTTTTTTTTTTCCCCTCGGATAATATGGCTGACGTTTCGGAATGTTATCAGTGGCGACGACGATTACTTCTCTTCCGACCTCTCTGATGAGCAGGTTCACAAGTACTGGAGCCGTTTCAACAGCCCCGTCCTCGTCGTGCACTCGGAAAAGGACGAGTATGTGCCCGGCCACGTCGACCAGGCGGCCCTGAGCAAGCGGTACCGCAACGCTTCTCCGCTGGTGAGCCCACTGTCGGATCTCATCCCCAATACGGGGCACACGGTGAAGCAGGACGAGGCTAGGGAGTGGCTGGCCAAGAGGGTGGGTGAGTTTCTCGAGTCGCTTCCTTGAGAGATGACTTTTTTTTTTCTATCATGAGTCACTTCGGCGTGAATCTTTGGCTGCAACGTAGGCTATCGGTTTGCACGGCTCGTCGCGTGCCTGGTAATAATGCACGATTGATACTACTCCGTATTACTTGCAGTGCGGAGGTCAGCAGCGGAGATTTCCAACTCAAACGACGGAGTTTCGATGATCATGTTACAAGTTACGAGGTACTCGTATATATACGATTACAATACGACTGTACGATGTACTCGACAAGTTTGGATCTCATGCAGGGTAAATGAGAAAAGAAAAAAGCATTGTCTCTACGAGTATTATGCTACTAATGACGGTGATTGAGGCGGGGATGTATCTAGAAGAACATTGGTAAGCAATTGCCGTCCCGCTGGTCACTTGACACTAGACCATTTGAGTCGGTGAGATTTCCCCACCATTCAATCATGAACGAATCGGAATGGAGTGAGACGAAAGATTGAGAGAGAGAGAAGAGAGAGAGAAAAAAGTTATGGGGATTCTCGTGGAATTGAGTGAACCTACGTAAGAAGGTCCGTAAAGTACGGATACTAGTAAAAGGTCCGTAAAGTATGGATACTAGTAAAGTAGTTTCGCAGTTAATGCAACAGGCTGACAAAGAAAGTCGCCGCTATCGCCGTTCTACCGTTTTCTGTACGGAGTTAAGCAATTCATCCCGTCTTTCAATTCTTGTCTCTTTTCTCTCTCTCTCCCCAGGCTCTGGTGTGTTCTTGAGAACCTGCAATTGCTGAAGTACACGGAAGCGCTCTTTTTTTAAATTCCCTTTCTTTTTTTGTTGTGTATTATCTCTTGTTTTGGCACGAATAGAAAGATTCCGATTGGTTCGAGACAAGGCGTGCTTATCGTTGTTCTTGTCAGACAAAAAAGAACCCCCAATCTTGAAGCTCACCCATCCATCCATCCATCCATCCATCTTTTTTTTTTCTTCCCCTTCCTTGTCTTCCCACCCACGACCGACACACGACATTCAGCCCCCACCTCGCGACATTGTACCTTCCTCCTCTGTGTGTCCGTGTGTCTGTGTGTCTGTGTGTGTGCGCGTGCGATCGCATCACGACATCCACTTACGGCATAGCATGACGGAATTGGCGCCGAACTGATCACATTTTCGACGTCACACCCGCCCACCTGCCCGCCATGGACGCCTTTGCCGAGCAGAGGGTGCTCCATAGCACCGGCTCGTTGTCGGGCTATCGGCCTCTGCGGCAGCTCGGCAGCGACTATCTCGAGGCTTCGGCCGACTTCAAGCAGCCCCTCTGCGGTAACAGGGAGGGATGGGGTCCTCTGAGCCCCTTCCGCTACGACTTCACGCCCTGCTTCATCGATGTCTGGATCGCCATCGTCGCCGTCGGCGGCCTCATCCTCGGTGCTGGTTCCATCTGGCTTCTCAGCAAGCAGAGGCCTCTGGTTGCCGATATCAAGTCTTCGCGCTTCTGGGTGAAGCAGGTATGTTCTATATTTCCTAGCCGTAGCTGTCTGAAGCATCGGGCAATTAAATTGAAGAGAGAGAGAGAGAGAGAGAGCTAATGGATGGATCGAATACTAGACCCTCCTTGCCGTCGTCATCGCCGACGTCGTTGCACAGCTCGCCTTACAAATCATTAGCTACGGATCGATTGCCCTCGGCGACTTCCGAACCTGGACCACCATCATGACGATTGCCTCGATGGGCGTGATATTCACGATCCAATGGCTGGAGGAGTCGCGCATGCGCCACGCCCACGGCGTCGTGCTCTTCTACTGGCTCCTCCTCATCATCGCCTCAGCCATCAAGCTCCGGTCGCTCATCTCGCAGCAGCTCTACGCCGACCCCGAGAGCCTGCCCTATTTCGCCGTCTACTGCGCCGGCTTCGGCCTCAGCTTCGTCGAGTTCCTGGTCGAGTGGCTCTGGCCGCGCACCCTGCTGGGCGCCGACGCCTATGCCGCCATCGACGACGACGAGGGCGAGGAGTGCCCCGTCGAGTACGCCACCATCTTCTCCCGCCTGGCCTTTGACTGGATGACGCCCATGATGAGGCGCGGCTACAAGGTCTTCCTGACCGAGGCCGACCTCTGGGGCCTCGCCAGGTCCGACCAGACCAAGAACACCTACGCCTCCTTCAGCCAGGCCTGGGAGAGGGAGGTCAAGCACCACCCCAACGCCCCGTCCCTCTGGACCACCCTCACCAGGGCCTACGGTGGCCCCTACTTCATCGCTGCCGTCTTCAAGGTCGGAAACGACATCTCCCAGTACATCCAGCCGCAGCTCCTGCGTCTTCTCATCGCCTTTGTCGCCTCCTACTCCGGAGGCAAGATTGAGGAGCCCGTCATCAAGGGTGCTGCCATTGCTCTGGCCATGTTTGGCTGTGCTTCTTTCCAGACTGTCATGATTGTACGTACAACAATTCCCACTGCTAAACGTGACTGTCTCATCTTCTTCTGGTAGTACTTACACACACTTTTCTATAGCACCAATACTTCCAACGCTCGTTCGAGACCGGTATGCGCATCAAGGGCAGCCTGGCTTCCTCCATCTACCGCAAGTCTCTCAAGCTGTCCAACGAGGGAAGGTCCTCCAAGACAACAGGTGACATTGTCAACTACATGGCCGTCGATGCCCAGCGACTCCAGGACTTCACGCAGTTCGCCCACCAGATCTGGTCCGCCCCTCTGCAGATCACCATCTGCATGATCTCCCTCTACAACCTCGTGGGGTGGTCCATGATGGCCGGAATCGCCGTCATGATCATCATGATGCCCATCCAGGGTCTCACGGCCAAGCTCATGAAGAACATGCAGAAGAGCCAGATGAAGAACAAGGACGCCAGGAGCCGTCTCATCACCGAGATCATCAACAACATGAAGGCCATCAAGCTGTACGCCTGGGGCAGCGCGTTCATGAACAAGCTCAACCACGTCCGCAACGAGCAGGAGCTCAAGAACCTGCGCAAGATTGGTGCCACCCAGGCCATTGCCAACTTCACCTGGTCCACGGCCCCCTTCTTCGTGTCCTGCTCTACCTTCACTGCCTTTGTCCTCACCCAGGACAGGCCGCTGACGACGGACATCATCTTCCCCTGCCTTGCGCTCTTCAACCTGTTGACCTTCCCGCTCGCCGTCCTCCCCATGGTCATCTCGGCCATGGTCGAGGCCAGCGTCGCCGCCGGCCGCATCACCAACTTCCTCGCCGCCGAGGAGCTGCAGACCAACGCCGTCACCTTCAAGCCCGCACCCAAGGAGCTGGGCGAGGAGACTGTCATTGTGCGCAACGGTTCGTTCTCGTGGAACCGCCACGAGGACAAGAGGGTTCTCGAGAACATTGACTTCACCGCCTACAAGGGAGAGCTGTCGTGCATTGTCGGCAGCGTTGGATCCGGCAAGTCGTCGCTCCTGCAGTCCATGCTCGGCGACTTGTACAAGGAGAAGGGCACCGTCGAGGTCAGGGGCACCATTTCGTACGCCTCGCAGCAGACGTGGATCCTCAACGCCTCGGTCAAGGAGAACATTGTGTTTGGTTACCGCTACGACTCCGAGTTCTACGAGCGCACCATCAAGGCCTGCGCTCTCATCGACGACTTTGCCCAGCTGCCCGATGGCGATGAGACCATTGTCGGCGAGCGCGGTATCTCGCTGAGCGGCGGGCAGAAGGCCCGTGTCTCGCTTGCCCGTGCCGTCTACGCCCGCGCTGACATCATCCTACTCGACGACATCCTCTCGGCCGTCGACTCGCACGTCGGCAAGCACATCACCGAAAACGTCCTCGGCCCCCGCGGTCTCCTGTCGACCAAGACGCGCATCTTGGCCACCAACGCCATTGCCGTGCTCCAGCAGTCCAGCTACGTCACGCTGCTCAAGGACGGCAAGATCTACGAGAAGGGCACGTACAGGGAGCTGGCCGCCATGAAGGGCATGGTTGCCGAGCTCCTGCGTCACGCCGGTCAGGACAGCGGCAGCGGCTCCTCGAGCGGCTCCGCCAGCGAGACGTCGACCGTCATCGAGGCGCCCACCGCGACGCAGACCAAGGAGGAGCTAGACGAGAGCGAGGAGCGCGTGCCCGAGATGGAGCCCATCAAGACGGGCGTCTCCACGGCCGACAAGCCCCGGTCCAGCAGCATGGCTACGCTCCGACGCGCCAGCACGGCCTCGTTCAGGGGTCCCCGCGGCAAGCTGACGGACGAGGAGGTCGCCGGAGGCGGCGCCAGGTCCAGGCAGAACAAGGAGCTCGTGGAGCAGGGCAAGGTCAAGTGGAACGTGTACCTCGAGTACGCGCGCGAGAACGACGTGCTGGCCGTGGCCATCTACCTGTTCACGATGCTCGCGTCGCAGGCGGCCAACATGGGCGGCTCGGTGTGGCTCAAGGAGTGGTCGGAGAGCAACCAGGACAGCGGGTCCAACAGCCGGGTGGGCATGTACATTGGCGTCTACTTTGCCTTTGGCATCGGGTCGTCGCTCCTGACGGTGATCCAGACGCTGGTGCTGTGGATCTTCTGCTCGATCGAGGCCTCGCGCAAGTTCCACGAGCGCATGGCCAACGCCATCTTCCGCGCGCCCATGTCCTTCTTCGACACGACGCCCACCGGCCGCATCCTCAACCGCTTCTCGAGCGACATCTACAAGATCGACGAGGTGCTCGCTCGCACCTTCAACCAGCTCCTCGTCAGCACGGCCAAGTCCCTGTTCACGCTGGCCGTCATCTCGGTGTCCACCCCTGCCTTCATCGCGCTCATCGTCCCCCTGGCGGGCGCGTACTACTGGATCCAGCGGTACTACCTCCGGACGTCGCGCGAGCTGAAGCGCCTCGACAGCGTGAGCCGCAGCCCCATCTACGCGCACTTCCAGGAGTCTCTGGGCGGCGTGTCGACGATCCGCGCGTACCGCCAGCAGCAGAGGTTCGAGCTGGAGAACGAGTGGCGCGTGGACGCCAACCTGAAGGCCTACTTCCCGTCCGTCAGCGCCAACCGCTGGCTCGCGATGCGTCTGGAGATCATCGGCGCGCTGGTCATCTTCGCCGCGGCCGGCTTCTCGGTCATGTCGGTGGCCAGCGGCAGCGGTCTGAGCGCCGGCCTCGTCGGCCTGGCCATGTCGTACGCCCTGCAGATCACGACGGCGCTCAACTGGATCGTCCGCCAGACGGTCGAGGTGGAGACCAACATCGTCGCCGTCGAGCGCGTCCTCGAGTACGCCCGTCTGCCCAGCGAGGCGGCCGAGGTGGTTCCCAACAAGAGGCCGCCCGTCGCCTGGCCCGCCAGGGGCGAGGTCGACTTCGTCAACTACAGCACCCGCTACCGCGAGGGCCTCGACCTCGTCCTCAAGAACGTCACCCTCGACATCAAGTCGCACGAGAAGATTGGCGTCGTAGGCCGCACGGGCGCGGGCAAGTCGTCCCTCACCCTCGCACTGTTCCGCCTCATCGAGCCGGCCACGGGCCACATCGACATTGACGCCCTCAACACCTCGTCCATCGGACTGCTCGACCTGAGGAGGCGTCTGGCCATCATCCCCCAGGATGCTGCCCTGTTCGAGGGTACCGTCAGGGATAACCTTGATCCCGCTCATCTGCGTGACGACACTGAGCTGTGGAGTGTTCTCGAACACGCCCGTCTCAAGGATCACGTTGTGAGCATGGGTGATGGTCTTGACTCTAAGATAAACGAAGGAGGTGAGTTTTATCATTTTTCTCTCCCCATTTCCAATGCAAAAAGTACAAACCCCACTAACACTGACTTCTTCTCTTCCCAGGCTCCAACCTTTCCCAAGGTCAAAGACAGCTGGTCAACCTAGCCCGAGCCATGCTCACCCCGTCCAACATCCTTGTTCTAGACGAGGCCACGGCAGCAGTCGACATCCAGACAGACACCATGCTCCAGCGCACCCTCCGCTCCCCGCTATTCGCCAACCGTACCATCATCACCGTCGCTCACAGGCTCAACACCATCCTCGACAGCGACCGCGTCGTCGTCCTGGACAAGGGTGAGGTGGCCGAGTTTGACACCCCCGCCGCTCTGTACCAGAAGCAGGGTATCTTTTATAATCTCATGAGACAGGCTGGTCTTGAGATGGGATCTGGCTCTTCTTCCCAGCAGGACCAATCGTCATCAACTCAGGTGGAGACGGATACTACGGACACAACTACACAGCAGGATGAGTGATGGAAAGTAGTTGGGTGTTAGATTGTTGAAAAAGAAAGAAAAAAACACATTGGTTGTATGCAAAACGTTGGAGGAATGGGTGTATATTCTTTGTGTTGCAGGAGACAAACAAATATTGTTTTTTTTTTGGCAAACAGAAATAAAAAAGCAAACAAAAAGTTTTGTTTTACGGCTAGTAGTAGATGTATAAATTGTACATGCAATGGTTTTACCTGTTTGATACTGTGTACTGCGGCAAGTTGACATGATGTTCCTTGATGTGTATGAATTCCTGTTGCCAACTCTCGACCCCTCTTAAGAAATGAATTTAAGAATATAAAGATGAAACGAGATGAGAAATATTGAAAAAAGGGCCACTTGAATTAAGTTAAAAAAGAAATAAGGCTTAAATAGGAATACACTAGGAAAGACCAAAGATAATAGAAGAGGAAAACAAAAGACAAGAGAAAAAAAAACACAAGAGAAAAGAAGAAGTAAAAAAAAAAGAAACGTGAAACGCGGCAAACAAGCCGTGTCATCCACTTGATGCAGCCATGCAGCCCATTCTTGAAAGTGTGCCACCACGTAGGAGGGAGTAAATTCAAGATTATTGGTTATTATCATTACAAAGTACCAACAGTAACAGCCAAAAGTACAGAAGTCAAAAAAAGGAAAAAAGAAAGGAAACCCGAATATACGGGCACAGGTATAGCGGTTGGAGAGAGGTGGCAGCTGGGAAAATTGCTCCGCGTCTTTGCAGTCATGTTTTAACCTACGGAAGGGCCCCGAGTTACTGTCTATACTCCGTAGTACATGTAGTATATACGGAGTATAATACAGTGCTCATGATCAATTACTTACCCTAGGTATTTACATTCATCGAGATATTCTATTCTTTTACCAGTTGATTCTACTTTTTATCAAGTAATAAGTAAAATACTAGTGGTGCTATACAGATCACCACTCCTCGAGATGACTCTGACTCTGTACTCCAGACTGACGCACGTCATGACTCTACCAAGACACTTGTCTCATTCCTGCCAGGGACTTTTTTTTCTTCTTCCTTTTCTTTTCTGATACTCTGTTTCTGTTTTACTCAAACTCTCTCAGACTCTCCAGAAACATACACACAAAGATCCCTTGTTCAACATGTAAATGTGTGAATCGGGAGACATTGCGAGCTCGCATGTTACGTTGTATATTTTGGTTCACCGAGGTGTAGGGATCTAGATGAGGTCAATGGTAGCATCTAGATTCAGAGCGAGAAAAGAAGGAGAAAGAATGAAAGAAAGGAAGAAAAGAACATTCAACATCTTGCATACGAGTACATACGCATGTTTGCCTTTTGCATCTCGTGGCGTGGAATACGACATGGCAACTGCTACCAGTATAACTGTTTATACATTGCTGTGCTGTGCCTCGTACGTGTCAACATTTACAAACAGCAGAGAGTAGAGGGTATAATGTCAACCATCAAGGCTTCCAGAAATACAAGCTGTCATCCCAGTCATCTCAAGCATCACATCCCAAAGGAACACGGCTTCATCCGTATCCCTGGGTTATACTCGTGGGAAAGAAAGAAGAAGAAAAAAAGAAGAAAAAAGAAAAGCAATGAACAAGGAGAAGAATAAGAAGAAGACAAGAATCAAAAGAAAGAACCAGAAAAAAAGGAAAGAAAAAAAGAAAAGAAAAGCACAGTAGTCCCATGCAAGTCAACAGCAAAACGGCCACGTCCAGCAAACCTGTTTCGCATCAACCGCAGGACGGACCCCAAGGACCCAAGATGCAACGCGAGCCCCCCCTCCCCCTCCTTCTTGCCCCTCAAGCCACGCGCACAGTCTGTTATAACTCGCGAGTATACCCACCTTGATCTTCTCCTAGAATGCCATGCTACGGGCGCTGCCTTGTATTGGCTATAATATGACCGCGTGGTCTCGTCATGGCGGGGAGAGGGCGAGGAGGGGCGGCTTATGTGCGTGTGTGCGTGTACGCCACCAATGTCGTAGCCAAGCCAATTCCTTGTCCAACAAAGAGGGATGGGACGGGAGAAGCAGAAGAATAAGTCAACAGAAATACCTTCTTTTCCTCCTTCTTCTTCGGATCTTGTTGATACATGTTGCTTCGTAGATGTAAAATTTCTGACAAAAGTTGCGAGTGTCCATGATGACATATGTCCGTAAATACGAGCTCAGACGAGGGGCCCGCGACCTTTTGTTCAAGACTGGCTGACCCCCCACCTTGGGATTATGCAGGGCGACGGCGATCCGTCATGCGTCTCTTTGTAAGTTGTCCATGCCGAGATCGACTTACGGCCATAATCCCCCGACTGAAATCGAATATCTGAGTTATCATGAGCGAATATCGATCTCACCTCCAGGCTCCAGCCCACTGGTTCGGACCCGCGCTCGAAATATGATAGGGCTCTTTTGCTCGAACCTGTAATACCAGACTGCTGCTATTATCACTCTGTACGGGTATAGGCAGTCTTGGCTTAGTACGACTCGTAGTAGTATCATGTATCCGCACTTACTACTCGGAGCGCCCTATTGTTCCCCCTCCAGGGGTATGTATGATCCAAGGACCCCCGAGGCCCAAGACTGTTCATGCAGAGTCCGATCATGGCCTTGTTTCGTTTTCCCTTCTTTTTGTTGCTCTCTCCCTTCCTCTCTTTTCCCACGGCCGGCATCAACAATGCACTAGTCTCGTGTGCGTCGTGGAACCATCTTGTCCATCTTGTCGGGTTTCACTGCTCCAATGACTGTTCTCGTTTCGTCCCTCGTACAGAGAAAATCACCAGGGTCCGACACACACACACTTCAGTGCCGCTGATGATGATATGGATGCCGTCATGATTTTCAACTTGTTGATCCAGCACCAGAATCTCCGAAACTGCCACCCAGGTCGTGCAACCTGGGGGGGGATCACAACGCTCCTCACCAATCCTGGTGGGTTGTTGACAGTTGTTGAGCGGGCTTCGTTCACCTGTAGAGAGGCTCGTTCTCACCGGGACCGTGTCGGGGCAGGCAATGCGGCAAAAGAGGACACTCTAAAGTTTCTCGTACATGTACGCACGGAGTACTCCGTCGCTAGATTGCCACCGGGAATGTCTGGAAAAGAAAGAAGAAAAAGGGGAGGCCAATATTGCTCACCAGTGTCAACATGTGTTGTGCTCGTGCCACGGTTATCCTGTATAGTAATCAATCGCAGCCGCACCGTTCAAAGATGCAGTGGCCATGCATTGAACTGGCAGACGACCATTCTCACAGGTCCATTGACCAAATGCCTATAGGCTAATATCATCAACTAGCCTCGGTATCCCAGATAGCTGAAAGTCATAATATACCCGTTCGTGTAATACTAGCACTTGATAGCACCACCATACCGAGTACTCCGTATATTCGCACGAGTAATAACAACCCGCGTACGACTCGTGACTATCATCAAGATGGGCAGCGTCAGCTCTTTTTCCCATGTCTTTGTTGTCTCGAGAAAACAATACCGCTGTTTTTAGCCAGGTCGCAGGGGCCGGGGTTCTCGCAGGCGGTAGCAGGCGGTAACAGGCCCATCCATGGCCTACCCCGACTCGTAGCATTGACGGTGCTTCTCTGTATGGATATCCATCTCCTCATGACTTCTCGTGACTTTCCATCTTGCCCGTGGTTTGCAATTTCCGCACCGAATTTGGCAGTGGATGATGATTGTCGCCAACCCTTTTTCTTTTTCTTCTTTTGACATGGTTGTGTCAACAATGAACCAATTGCCTGCCGTGTCTCGCACCATCCTCATCTGTCTCTCTGGTGAACAAGCCACAGATACTCGTGCTCACAATACATGTAGCACTCCGTAGTTTGTACGGAGTATTCTGTAATAAAATCATGAAATATTCCGTAATAATGCTCCGATGCCTGTATTGCGCTAAACTGTTAGTCAAAACAACAGTAACAAGTTTATTCCCTTGTCAATAAGACGTATGCGTACCCAACCTGATCTTACAATAGCATACTCGCGTCTGTCTCTAAACTTGGGAACATTCAAGCATACGAGTACTCGTAGACACCGCCCACCAAGATGGCTGGACCCCCAGAGGACCCCTCGAAGGAACCCTGTCTTGACAGACCTGCCTTGACAACGATCAAGGAAGTTACCGCTGTCCTCAGGTAGCAGCGCGCTGGGGGTGCGTAGAACCATGTCAGGTAAATCCTTGGCGTACAGTAGCGACGGAGCGGATCAGCGGGGCCATGGCGTACGTTGCACCGAGTACGTACTCGTACACGGTACTCGTACCTCTTCTCGTCTTCTTCCTCTCCCAGGACGCCTACTCGTACTCGTAGTATTACTCGTACTCCTAGTGGCAGGCTAGTACGGTACTCAGAAACTACTCGTGCGGAGTACTCGTACTCTGTGAGCAGTGGGTATTTAACCGAAATGTTGACATGACTGACGACGTTGAATGAAGCACCCTAGGAGATCAGTATCCATACAAGACGAGTCGCAATCTTGGGAACCATTTACCCGACTCATCTGGTTCATGCCTCGAGGGGGGGAAAGGCTGTTATTATGTCATGGCCGTGATCATAACCAAGCGATACCTAGTAATACTCATGGTATTAATACTCCGTACTCCGTACCCAAGTGCTAATAACGAGTAATAAGACCAACAACAGTGGAGAAAAGAGGGCAAGAGAAAAGAAGGTGAAGAAATGGAAGAAGGGGAGGGGGTGTGGGTGGAAGAACAAGGTCAGACTACTCCGTAAAGGTGCAAAGTACCCACCATGCGACGAGGGACAATTGGGAGGATTCAAGCCTGTGTGCATCAACGGGCCCAGGCGGCTGGGATCATGGACGAGGCTACGCTGCAGATTGGCAGAGATTGCGCCGTGCGTGTGTCGACGGTACCCCGTACCAGGAATAACGTGTGAGTGCACTCGTACCCGTACAGCCAAACAGCGCAGTCGTAGATGTAGGCGTAGCTGTAAAGTCTGAAGGTCGCACACAGACGCACGCACATACGCACTCACTCACTCACAGACGCAGTGCTCGTAGCAGTGCTTGTACCAGTAGCCGTACCTGTACTGGCAAAATTGAGCCATGTGTGGGCCTGGATGTCTAGATGAAACTGCTGAGCTCAAGACCGTAGAATTCGCCGTAATTGACAATTGCAATGGCGTTATTAGCGGCGAGCGTTCCATGGAATCTTGGGTACAGGCACAGATATCCAAACAGTCTAAACTCACATTGCTGACCCAAAATACGGAGTACTCCATGTTCGGTTGGTATCGTGAGCACTCGTACCTGTAGTAGTAATACCTAACATGCTCGTAGTACTATCAGTACAGAGTACTCGTACTCGTACAGAATAATTAGTTTTCTGTAGTTGTATGAGTTGTATGCAGGCGTGGGTTCTCATGGCCAACCAGGTGACGCATACCAACTATGCGGAGGGCCGGAGGCAGCACGACCTGCATCGTGGCTACGCTAAAGAGAAGATGGAGAGTCCATGGCCCATGATGCGTAATCATGACCCGCCCGTCTCAGAGAAGGGCGGCCGCAGAAAGAGGCTGCACAGAATGTGGTGGGTGTAGCAGTACCACGTACAGAGCAGAACAGTGGTCATGCTGGTACTCGTAGCACACTGGTTGCTGTATGAGTGTCTTTTTACCGTAGAGCCTGCCACGGCTGTAGTAGGCTGTAGCACACGCCAGTCGCGACGAACTCTTGGGCTGTTGGTCGTTGGTCGTTGGTGCTCCAGTCATTGTCTGCGACGCTAGATTAAGGTGCCGGCCCTTGCCGCGGCTTTGGGCGAGCTGGCACGCCGTACAGACGCGGTGCCAACTAGGCGCCAAGCTAAGGTTCTTGGGGTACACCCATATTGGCAATACACACATGCTTGTGCATACGGCGTCAGTACAGGTAAAGAAAGGCATCAATAAATTGGGGTGATTGGTATGACTGTTGCTCACCATTAGTGCCCGAGATGGACTGTATCCAGCGATCCACATGCGTTTGACAACTGTGGTGGGCGCCAGTCTTGGAGAGTCCAAAAGTCAACAGCCTGCCTGGTAGTATTAGCATTGACCCCACCGACAAGGCCTGATGGACGCCTGCGTACTCGTACCTGTACCTGCACTCATACAGGTACATCTGCACCTGTATTGACGGCACGGTGATGTTATCATGACTTGTTGCTGACGCCGTATCTGGGGGTGGCTGAGGCTCATCCACCTCCTCGACAAGTGCCGTGAGAGGTGTGAGTTTTACAGTCTACCATGGAGAGGTGCGCAAGGAGGGCGGCACTTTCCCAACCCGATAGCTCCTTCCCTGAGTGGCAGTAACTACACGCGTGGTGGCTTGCCACTTGCCGTGGAAAAGACTCCGATTAAGTGGCCAAGACAGCGGCAGGTGCGACACCGCGCTCTTTCTCCCACAGGCCACTTACTGGCCCGTCCTTGCTCGGAATTGCCACGAGTCGAGGCACACACAGGCTAGAACCCTAGACATGCACACAAACACTTACGAGCGCAGACGGAATGTATCAAAAGTCAACAATACCGTCCTCAAGCCAGCTTTCAACAACCTCTGTGTCACCTGGTCTCATGCTGGGCCGGGACTCTTGTCGATTTCCATGACACTGACGTGTACGACGTATCGTGACATGCTCTCCAACTCCAAGCTACGATGCACTCGGTATCCATCACATCTCCCTACTCTACGAGGTGTATCCGCACTCGGTAGAGACATGGGAAAAAGTACTTCGCATAGACAGAGGTTCTCGTACGACGCACGTACATGCGACGTGGTCCGTATATGTACGTACGACGTGTACATGGCTGTGCAGCATCGCAAACTCGGCAAGATCCCTCGTCGCCCAGTCTTGTCAAAGGCCAAGACTGATTCTGTTAGGTGCACACGGCAACGACAACGAGAGTAGGTACGTACGCTACAAGTTTATTTTCCAAGACGACAGTTACGAATACGGCCGGTGCCAAGATTCTTGATCAGGCCGATATCAGGAACAGCAGACAGAATGTGGATAGGCCAAGATCATTTTCAGTCATCTCTCTGGGGGCAAGAGTTTGCATCTTGACGGTGCCCCGTTGTTGGTCATACCAGACAAGATATCCTCAATTCGTCTCTGCCACTACGGATGCAGATGTGTGGGATGATATTACAACCTACGCATATAGCCTACGGAGTAGTACTCCGTACTTCCTACCAGCATTGGGGACTACGACGTACAGGGATGGTTGTATTTGGTCACTGTTGCACACACGCACGCACACAACGTACCACACCAACATGCTGCATCCTCCTCTTTCCCTTTCCTCTCTCCCCGCCGTTTCCGTGTGCTCACAGTCATGCGCACGTCGTATTAGCACATGCATCAAGCAATACTCCAGCTGGTCAAGCTGTCAGTGGTGTCAATGATGCTGCAGATGCAAGTGTACTGGCACGGCTTGGATCTACCGCTGTTTGTTTGCCTTTTCCCTTTTCTCAATCTTTTCAAAGTTGTAAACTAACATCTAAAGTACATGTAGGAAAACACGACAGGTTCGTTACGCCGTTTGACCAGTCCGTTCAGCGTTATCACCATCCGACCAATCCAAGGTTCAGACGACTTGCGTAATACTAGCACCATGCACTGTATCACCTACGAATGGTAATATTCCGTCTACAGGTATTATCACTCGTTAATACGCCACGGGTATATTACGCCTTTGGCTTCTGCGCCGGGATCGGTCATGTGCAGTTGGATCTCTGCTCGGCAACTGGGAGACCCCTGCGCCGTGGACCGTGGTGGCAGGCGGGCAGCTTCTTGGCAGCTGTCTGAGGCTTCTCTCCCGACATAGGCCGCATTCCCAGACACTCGGGTAGCCATGAAAAAAAGATTGAAGAGGAAAAAAAGTCTGCTCTCTCATCTCGTCTAGGAAATGACATCTGATACTTCCCCAGCGTTTGGCTGTCAGTGGCCCGGTAGGCATTAACCGCACCGCTGCAGTCCTGACGTGGGGGCATTGCGACGTATTGGAAGCCCAAGAGGGGACAGCAGACCCATACCTGTACAGGTAGGCTTCCCGTCGTGGCCATATCCGTAATACTCGTAAGTACATACGAGTACAGACACAGGTAGGGCACGGTACGGACAACTTCTTCTCCTGTCCCTGCTCTGATCCCTGTCGGCTGGCTCCTGGCCCGGCCTGAAGCCGTTGCGACCAATTCGTCGAATCGTCACTGTGCCGTATGGGCCATGGCAGACTGGCAGTACCGCCCAAATGGGTCGTCAGCTCTCGCACCGCCGGTTCAGGATCAACGACACAGCAGTAGGGCCGTAAAGGAAAGAGAATGACAGGCACTTTGGACCAATACCATGTCTACGAGATAGGGGGGCAGTATGGAAGGTGGTGTGGGGAGGGGTGGGGAGGGAGGGGAGGGGCAAAACCCAGAAGAAGAATGAAGGGTATTACGACGGGAACCCGTTGGAGTGGTTCTCACCTGGCTCAATTGGAGAGCTCCAAGACGGTGAGAGATAAACAAGTATTTTCTTTGGTGGATTGTTGGCTCTACCATGTTGGCTGGCATGAGCGATTGATGCTGACAGCCTCTGGTCCTCCTCCTCCGAAGAAAAAGCACGAGTACGACATCATCACCTATTACGCCGTTCACAGTACTTGGTCCTCGTACAGATACTGGTACGCACAAGACACGTGTGTACGGAGTGTATTATGGATCACGGGCAGCGCCATGGCTACTCGGTATGCCCAGGAAAATGATTCGCCGCTCCTCCCAAGCTCCAACCACGCTGGGGAGGGGTTCTGCCGGTGTGGAAAGAGTCAAGACTCAAAGGTTGAATTGTCGTGCGGGCCGTGCCTTGGAGGGGACGGCCAGGTGGGGACACGTTCAGAAGCGTTTTAGTCAAGGGCAGCAGCGCTGAGAAGAGGAAAGAGGAAAAGAGGCCTCTACGTACGAGACAAGGTACTAACAGTCCCTGAGTACTCGTACTAGCACCAACGCCACACGACTAACACATGTACCAAGGCGTTACGGAGTACGGAGTAATAGCACGACGAATGGCTCAAAGCCTAGAGGCTAACCAACGTGGATCCTCCAGACCGTACGAGGCTAGTCTGGTCTCACATTTGGGCCAGAGCCTAGAGAGTCCCAGCAAAAAGCCCAGCGAGAGACGCCAACAACAAAAGACGCCGCAAGACAGGTTTCTGGTCCGGAATCGCGGAATGCTGGCACACAGTCTCGGGTCCGTACGACTGCGAGCACACGTTCATCATTCATTCAACACCTGCTACCAACGGAATTGATTTGAGCTGGGGAGGGGTGATGGGGAGAGAGGGAAGAGAAGGGATGGGATGGCGACAATTTCAGCTCTGTCCACCAGCAAGATTGGCACAAAGAAAACTGCCGACTGCGACGTTTTTTTCCCTTCCTTTCTAGCACACGATAGGCACAGACGGCGGGGGGAGAACGGCGGGAGCACCTCGACAGAGACCAGCGGCCCATGATCCAAGGATGAGCATTGGCCGGGGCCCGGCGTCGGTCTCCATGTGTCTGCATCATCTCCTGTCAACCTCCTCCACCCAAAAACTCCACCACACACACACACCACACACACACCTTGACCATGACCCATTTCGGACGCCCCCCC
>FYEV01001790.1:533784-585196 GCA_900188565.1 Geosmithia flava
CCGTCTGTCCCGCCCATCGGGTGAGCGGGCAGGCAGACAGACACAGAAAGACAGACATTGCTGTCCGTCCCAGGAGCAACAGCAACAGCCAGCAGCAGCCACCAACTGATCAAAACAACCTTGGGCCGTGGGCATCCATATTAATCATTTTGTCTCCCCTGTACAACGGCGTACAAGAGAGTACAGATACTATCACCTGTACTCCGCACATGTTCGTATCTTGGGTTTGTTTGCCTGTTTGCCTGCTGCTTGCCGCGCTGTCTCTGCCTAGGGACCCAGTACGCATACACATACATACGCATACATCCGGGCTGCTGCATCACGGCTTGGCTCAGTTTGGCAGTACCTGTCCTGCGCATACAAGCACTGCTACGCATACGAGTACCTTCTAGAGTACACTCTGGAGTACACTCTGGATTCCCTTCCTGTCCAACCAAGCCCTCGTCGTCTCATACGGTACGGAGTAATACCTGTACAGTACGAGTACTCGTACGCAGACAGAGAGAGACGAGACGCTCTCTCAACGAGTCAACAATCGCCAACCACCACCGCCAACCACCGCCTTGTTCGTGCCCGGGACCCCGGCCGGGAATGGCCCATACCTGGCAGGGACACACTGACTGAGCCCCGGCAGCTACCTACCATTGCTACCCGTCTCCGTACAGCCACGGACGGATAATAATACAGCGACGCCTCTACCTGCACACCTACCTACTACTCCGTATTATTGCCTACCTACCTAATACTCCATACCTACCTACGAGCACTCGTACAGGCTGTTGTCTGCACGAGAGAGTACGGGAGTACAGAAAGGGTATTGCGATTATTGCAACGGATACCTACTCCGTACAAGAGATACCTACAAAGGATACCTACCAGTGTATCTGTGTACCTGCGAGTGTGTATACCTTAACTCTCCATCCGCAGTTGCCAGTTGCCAAATATTGAAAGCGGACCCCAGACTGCCACGGTGCTTGCTCGTACTCTGTACATGCGCTTGGTGCAGCCTTCGCCGCCACTTCAGACGTCCGACGTACGAGTAGCTCATCCATCAAGCTGTTCCTTCTACACTTGACTCTGGTTTTCTTCTTCCTTCTTGTCTCTTTCTTCTCTCTCTCTATCTGCCTCTTCTCTCCTACTCCCTCTCCCTCCCTCTCTCTCTCTCTCTCTCTGTTCCCCCCGTCTCACCATCCTTTCTCTCACTCTCCCTCTCCTTCTTCAATCTCTTTTATCCCCCCCGCCTGACCCCCCTCGCCTCACCAAACTGGGGCGTCCAATTGCCGTTGCATCGAAAAATTGGTACGGTACAGACACTCTTTCGTGGTGTGTGCGTGTGGACTATTGGATCGACCTCACTCCCCCCCCCAATCAACCAACCAGCCACTACTACAGCTACAACAACGCCTCTCTCTCTCTCCCTCCCCTCTTATCCTCATCTTCTTCAACCATAGCCGCGCTCGACATTGCCTCCCCTGATTACGTCGTTGTGCTTTTTTTATTTGGAAACGAGTCACTTTATCCCGAGCTGTCAAATCGCCAATCTGCGATACGGTATACCGACACGACGACAACGGCCCTTGTAACGAGACAGCAAGCCCTGCCTGTCCTACGGAAGAGAGTAGGGGTCTAGCCCCGGCACCACTGCCACGGAGTACGAGAGTACAGCTCTACCTGTACGGAGTACTCGTACAGAGTGTCAGAGTACGACGTTTGACGTACAAACATCCCTAACTGTCCCACTCACCAATCCCGTCAGCAACAACCAGCAGCTAGCAACCATCAACCAGCGAGAGCCGATTTTCACTTTGACGGGATCCGTCAAACCCTCGCTCTGTGTCTCTCTACTCGGTCTTGTTTTTCTACTCTTCTTGACGCCTCAAAGAGTGAAAGGGGATACGAAATCCCGGCATCCTGACCTGGTCCGCCGTCCGCCTTGTTCATCAACAAACCCACCCCAGCAGCCAACATCATCAACCAATATCACTTCACGGTTCCCGTTCCCGTTCCGCGTCTCACAATCCATTGTCGTCTATTCTTTCTCCAATCTACCAACCTTGGCTTCTTTACCAGTGCTACCGAATAATAGCAATCTGTACGCCGTACGTCGTATTATTCCTTGCTGCGATTCATTCAACGACAAGACAGCACCGCCAACTTGCCACCCCCTGGTCCTGGTCACCGTTACCCTCACAGCCCTGTCGCTTGTCAAAGGTCAGTGGATAGAGCTCTCTTTCGGCTTCTTCCCCCATCCCTCCTACCTGTAATACCCCTTCCCAATGCACGGCCCGTCTTCCTTTTCTTTTTTTTCATGTTTGGCTCTTATTTATTTATTTCTCTCCATTTCTTTCTCTGTGTCTCTCAGTTGACGTTGCACTCAACTATTTCTCTTCGCACACACGCACACACACACACACTCTCTCTCTCTCTCTCTCTCTCTCTTTCTCTCCCCCCTCTCTCTACATCCGACCCCCCTGCGTGGACATTACTCGTATTACCTCAAAGCACGAGCACGGGCATCAATGTTATAATACATAACCTTGGACACGCTCCTCAACTCTTCCTTCCCGGCCTGTCGGGATCCCCACATCATCACTTCCTTCATACCATCTTCATTTCTTCGATATTGCACATCACCCTACCCAGTGTGGACCTCGTCTACGTATCCCTGTCCATCTTATTCCATCCCTTGTTCTATTATAGCTCTGTGCTTCCATTTTCCATTTTCCCTTTCCCCCCCTTCTAAGCTTCTACCGACTATAAGGAACCACCAAGTTGACATGTGCCCATGACAGACTTGAATCTGGACTTCTGCACTCGACAGGTTTTTTTTCTTTCTTTTTTTCTCCTAGGGACGTTACATCTTAATACTCGATTTATTACTCCCGTCACCGCCTTTGGATTCGTCTGGTTCTTTGAGTAGTACTCAGTCTGTACCCCTCTGAAACCAAACCCAGTCGCGTGGTCTCCCCCCCATCTATCCGAACCAAGCAACCAAGCCATCCTTCAGACTATAACTCCACCCTTGCCACATTATTACACAACCCGACCCCAGCAAGCCCGTCATTCGACAAATACCAACGGCCGCCGTTTTTTTGCTTGGATCGTTCAAACGGTTCTCAATCTTGGTGTTTTTTTTTTCCTTTCTGGGCGCATGTTGGATTCATTCCAACCCCCTCAGTCTACTTCGAACTGAGCAAGTGTCGCGTCGCGTCACACTCCAAACGAAAGGGGGAAGAAAGACAAGAGGTCTCAAGCAACCTATCGTGGGTTTTGAGGTACTGCACGCACGCCCACACGCACGCACACCTTGCAGATTGTGGCAAAAAGGGAAGACGGAAGACGGAGAGCCAAGACGCTGACTAGACGCGAATTATTCCTCCAGGCCTCTCTGATACGTCTTCTACGGGGTATTACGAGATATTCCATTCACCATGGTTCAGGACTGGTCGCGGGGCTCAGTCCCTCGTCTTCAGTCGTTTTCGCAGCCGCGATACAGCACGGATGCGACAGAGCAACGACGGTACTATGATACACCAGAGAACATTCGACAGCCTCCAATGGTGCGTTTCCTTTTTTCTTCTTCTCTTCCTGGTCTTTCTTGGCTATTATATCTTATACCCAATACTAACGAGCAGCACGGACAGGCCATTGATCAGGCCCTGCGCTCACACTGCGGCATCTCGGGGAAGCAATACTTTGTGGCAGTGATACGAGAGGATGGCACTCCGACTACATTTTTCAGTCCGGGACAGAAGCTCAACGACAATGTGGTACACCAGTTCTTTAATCCTCGTCGATTCCAAGAAGTGACGAGCCACCTTGACTCAGGTATGACAAGATGCCAAAACCAAGAAAAGCCTTCTGGGCGCAGTTCTGGTAGAATTAACACTAGAATCAATCGACAGTCCCAACTCAGTCCTTTAGCGATTTCACACACGGCCTCGATGCCAACCCGTACCGACGAGCAAACTACGGAAACCGGTTCCTGGATTCGGAGAGGAGGCGGGCCGGCGATGACTTGGACGACGACGGTGGCAGCACGATACCGCGATCGGCAGGACGCAAACGACACAGGCCGGGATCTCTCATCGACGACGACGACGTGCCTAACCCGCCCAAGATGCGCAGAGCCATCAGGGTCCAGGACGCGCAGGCCCTCTGGAGCTTCTACGACCAGCGATTCAAGAGCTGCCAGCAGTCGGCGTGCAAGCTCATCGCCAAGGCTTGGGTCAAGGCCGTGGAGCCCAAGAAGCAGTCTACGCATCCGTATACGGGGAGCGACGAGAAGGCTCCGGACTGGTGGCCCAAGCCGTGGGGGACGACAAAGGAGGACAAGGTACGGCACAAGGAGCCGGATCACTTGTACAAGCGAGGTGGGTTTATGAAATTCCAAGGCGTCTTGTGACGATGATGTCTGCGATATTCTAACAAGGCTACAGAGCGCGTCCATCTGCTCAATCACATCCTGGGTCTGGTGGTGGAACCCAACGAGAGGCAGCACCGAGACATTCAGAAGCTTCAACTCAACGTCAAGAAGCTGGAAGAGTGCACAAACGAGGCCCTCTCGGGCTTTTACGCTGAGAGCACGACGAACGCAAGCAAGAAGCAGTTCCTCAACGAGATTTTCAAGGTTGCCAAGCAGCAGGAGAGATATAAGAATGGGGAAATTGGTAGGGACACCTTCTATGGATGACGGCCAGGAGAAAGAAGGAACGACAGAGTGAAGACTAACACGTACTAGATGGTGCCGTCGAGGTATACGTGCTCGACAACGACTCACGCGTCGACGAACAGGCATCAGAGAACGACGGCAACTCATTGACGCGCGGGGACGATGACGACCAAAACGTTTCGCCATCGACACGCACGGCAGCAGCAGCGGCAGCAGCACCGCAGGGCTTCCTTCAGACGCCGGCAGCGACTGGACAGAGCCCGGTGCCGAACTCGCACAACGGGTCGTTCCTCAACGACCTGCCGATGCGAGCAGCGCAGCAGCCTCTGCTACACGACATGAGCGGTGCACCGCCGCACCACGGCTTCGGCGAGGGAGGGATACCGGTCAACGGGGCAGCCAGCATGGGCGGGGTGGAGATGGGTGTACCGAGCCCGCAGGACGCCAGCCGACGACCGTCGGTGTACAGCGACTACAGCAACAACAACATGTACACGACGCACCACTGGCCGTCTGCGACGACGATGGCACCCGACACGCAGTCCATGTACGCGGCCCAGGCGGCCATGCCCCCGCAGGCCCAGCCGTTTGTGCCGCAGCAACAGCAGCAGCAAGCCGTCTCGGTGACGCAGCACCCGCAATCGTACGTCGGGCACACTTTTGTCGACAACCTCCCCCGCCAGGGATACGATCCGACCAATCCCCACGGACAGATGTTCCGTCCAGGAGAGGTGCCCCCCGGTGCTGCGGCGGCGGCAGCCTCGGCGAACCAGAATGCCGGAGGGTACAATTACCTGTCTGATGGACGAGGTGTGGCTGCTTTACCTGGGGTATCAGAGGTTATCGAGTCTGTTCCAAGGGGTGTTTGATGTTTTTTTCTTTTTTTGCCCTCTGCCCCCTTGATGGTGTTTTGTCCTTTACCATCTACCTTGTTCATACTCTTCATGTCAAAGCTGAAATATTGGTCAGTTTTTTGTCTTTGATGGTTGGACTCTGTCTGTTTACACATGCCTGGACAAGTCTTTTTTACATTGTCCTTGGGTTTTTAAAAAAGAAGAAGAATTGCTTTTTGGTTCTTAACGATTCACACGACATGGCGATTTGGAGCGTATTTGTTCCGTCTAGTTTGTACAGATTTCATATTTACTCTTTTTTTTTCTCTCCTTCTCTTTTTTCTTGAACTTTCTCTTTTTCTATCTTTACCTGTGCTTTCTTTCCTTGGCTTTTTCCTTGTTCTCTTGTCTTGGTGTCTATGTTTGGGTCTGGTCTCTTTTTCCTAGGACAACACTGCTTTTTCATCCGGGTTTTTCTTTTCTTTCGTTGATCCTTTTTCTCTCCTCTTTACTTCCAGTTTAATGGGCCTAATCTCGTGTCTTTTTGGTGGCGTTTTTTTTTGTTTTCTAATCTTCTTGTCCCTTGCTGCCTCTACCTCTTTGCACTTTTGTTTCCTCTACTCCTTCATATGCTGATGGAGTAAGGGGGGGGATTGGAAGGCTTGAACCAAAGGTGGAAAGGAATACTAGTCGTTTTACACTACAGAGTATGTTGCAAGGCAAGAAGGCGATTACACTCACACACACACACTTTTCATTTTATTGGTTCTAAAAACTTTGCAAAATCGGTTATTTAGGTAGGTTTTGCAAAGACTTTTGTTTATTGTTTAAGAAGAAGAAGAAGAAGAAAGAAAAAAAATTGTTGGGATTTTGATATGGTTGGATTATTTGGGAATGGGAATTCAAGTTGATTATTTGTGCTGTGATCTTGGTGATGTCCGGTGATGTCCACACTTCTGTGATGTTAAATGTTTACTCTTCACTATGTATGCTCTTACACTTGATCTATACTCCATTCTACTACGCTGCTTCTGGGAACGACTGATATGGCAAGGGTCATCACTGGCATCGGTACTGCTAGCAGTGTCAGTATCAGGTTGGGTCTGTCTACATCATGGTCATCAGTCTAGTCTACTACAGAGTAGTATAAACAGACTACAGCAGACTACACTCTAACAATGGATCTAACCTGAATATTGAACACTTGAACAAGAATGCTTGAACAAGAATAGTAATCAAATACTACAATAACTCGCAGAGTAGTACCACAGTAATACGACATCTGCACACTGTACACTACGTTACCACGTACAGACTTGCATAGACTGCATAGACTGCATAGACTACTACGCACTGCATACAGACGCAGACGCAGACGCAGACCCCCAACCACCGACCACCGGCAGGCAAAAGTTGTGTAACTCGAGATTCGATGCGGCAAGAGACAACAACGATGCTACGCACTCGGATGCTTTACCAGTGCATTGTACGGTACGGTGCGGTGCGGTGCGGTGCGGTGGGAATAGGAATGACGAGTACGAGCCATGAATAAGAATAAACAAGTTAATGAGAGAGAGGAAAACAAGAACGAGTACCTAACTGATAAGCCAACATGCCGAGGCTCTGCATGTGCAAGGACAGCAGCCACAGTGACGACACAAAAAATCATCATCATCCAGAGGAATCAAAACCATCATCCAAGCAAAATGAGAGTACAAAGATTGCAATTCCAGACGTAGTCACTATTAATAAAGAAACGAAACCCAGCAACATAAAGTAAAGAAGATGAAGAAGAAGAAGAAGAAAAAGAAAAACAGCCCTTTCCAAAAACGCCAAGCTGACCCAAGAGTTGAAAACACGACAAGACTGAACAGAATGTCCTGTGGGGGGAAAAAAGAGAATGGTAGTAACAAAAGACAGACAGCCTAGGAAAGAAACAGAGAAAAAACAGAGAGTAGAGACAGACAAAACACAGAGAGGATCAGGGACAGAGTCAGAGAACTGACAATATCACTGCTGCTCAATGTTGGTAGGCTCCTCCTTGGGCTGAGGAGGTTCCAAACCAGCATTCTGAGCCACCCTCTTCCACGTCTCCAGCTCACGGTACAGCCTCTCGCATTCCTGTTTGAGCTTATCATTCGACATGCTCAGCTCCGTGATGGCCTGCTCCGTCAGAAGCTTCTCCAGCGTCCACTTCTCAATGTTCTGCTGCTCATTCTCCTTGAGCTGGATGATGAAGTGGCATGCCCGCTGGAGGATGGATCCCTTGTTCTTCTCGCACCCGGGCACAATCTTGGCCAGTTCGTTGATGCCTTCATTTATCGTCTCACGACGGCGACGTTCCACTGTATTGTGTTAGTATGAGGGTTAACAGGGTTCAAAAGGTTGAGAGTATTAAGAAGAAGAAAAAAGATAGAGCTGCGAAAACTCACCCTCTTTGTGGTTATCCTTGCGCATCTTGTGCCACTCCTCTGACCCAACACTAGGCTTGGGTCCCGGCGTCGGTGATCCGCCAGAGTACCTCGACCCGTCGGGCTGCTGGACAGCTCCGTCCGAGGCCAGCTGCTGGCTCGGAGGCACCTGAGTCTGCTGGGGCTGGTCCTGGGGGGTCACCCCATCAGGCTGGTGTTGCGGCTGCGGCTGCTGCTGCGGCTGCTGGGGTTGCTGCTGAGGCTGCGGCGGTGGCGAGTGCGACTGCTGGTGCTGCTGGGGTTGCTGGGGCTGATGATGACTGACGTCCGACGCCGTGTTGAAGCCAGAGCCATCGTGGCCGTTCTCGCTGGCGGCCTCGGCGGCAGCCTGGGCAGCAGCCTGGGCGGCCTGAGCGGCAAACTGCTCCTCGGTGGAGGGGGGAACGTGCAGCGTCGGGTACATTCCCAGAGCGGCCTGGGCGGTGCTGGTGGCCGAGGCATTATCGGCGGCCTCGTTGCCCTCCTGGGTGGCCTGCTGGAGGGCGTTAAAGTCGGCGACATTGACACCGTTGGCGGCGGCAGCCTCGGTGGCCTGGATGGCACTCTCAATGTAGGCGGCCGTGTCGCCGGGAGTGACCGACATGTTTGCGGGAGGGGCGGTGCGCTTGGCACGCTGCAGGGACGAAGGGCTAGGGTCGCGCTTGCGCTTCTGCCCGGGAGATCCTGTGAGGGCCGAAAGATCGGGCTGCTGCTCGACAGTGTCGCTCATTTTGTATAATCTTCTTCTATCTCTCCAGAATAGTGTAGATGCCTAGAAGGGGGTTTCTTGTTAGACAAGACGACGTCCTGTGTGTTTTTGAGTTGAAATGAAATGAAGCTTGCTCCCGCCTATCCAGCATCACTCAAGCCTCTCCTCCCATGATGCACACACACACGCGCGCGCGCGCGCACACACAGAGTTGCATATCTTGAAGCGGGAGGATGCATGTATTTTGCATCGCATAGCAACAATCATACATATTTTGTCTCGTCGCGACAAAGCTTGGAGAGACATGAAAGCGAGCATGTGGACGTTGAAAGGTTGCAATTGATGACAACCAGCGACAAACACACGCACACACGCAGTCTCCCTCTGTGTAATTTTTTTCCCCCAATGCAGTGTGTGTACATCATGAGACCGGCGTAATACGCGCGCTGCTTCAAATGGAAGATGGACCGACATACCTAGTAGATCATGTGCTCTAAGGCGGGCGGGCCAAATCACGAGGCTCGCTCCTCACGTGTTTTGAATCTCGTGATATCGCGACTGGGGGTAAGTGGGAGGGGGCGACGCGTTTGCGATTGCGACAAGTTTGAAAGAAGGGAGAAGAAAAGAAAAAAAGGTGAGGAATTTTTCAAAGTCAGAGGATCAGGAAGAGTGTGAGAAAGAATTTCTTGAAGATGGTTTTTTTTGAAAATAATCTTATTTTCTCTCTCTCTCTCCTTTTCTCTCTGTCTCTCGCTGTAAGCCAAATCGATTAACACTCTTTGATGGGCGCGTTTGCTTGAGAGCGAACGGGTCGAGCAGGTCACGGGGTGGATGAGGAGAAAGTGAACACGTGAGACGAGAAAAAGAGGGAGCGGGGGGGGGTATTAGTAGCTGCATTTAACTAGGGAAGGAGCGACCAGGGAGGGAGCAGGTGGTAGTGTGATTACTACTCCATTTTCCTCCATACAGAGTACGAGTACCTGTAGCTGTACTCGTTGACTGTACGGAGTAGTAGTACTGAGTCCTTACAGCGGACACACACACAATGGACAGCTCTCTCTCCCATTTAAAAGTGTGGCTTGTATTGGAGTGGAGAAGGTGTGGCAGCTGCCAGTCTGCCACACCTGATTGGCCATTCCCATCACAATGCAGGGGTACGTACCGTAGTAATCACGGTCGAGAACATGACTTTACTCCAAGTTATCAAGTTATTACCACTCGGACTCTGGCATTACTAGTAGTAGTAGTACTATTCTCTCTGTCAGGTGGTCATGTAATGATAAAAGTTGCCATACTCATCACAAACGTGTACACAGCTGAATAAACCTGGCCCGAAACACCACCTCCTCTTCTCTCCCAGTCCCTTGTTGCCTCACTCATCTGTCTGCCTTAGGCATACATCCATGCTCTCTTGCATAAACCTCCAGGTCCTAACACGGCAGCCAATCAGATATGTTTATGCAAGCATGTACTCTGACCATGTTGACTGCCATCAATATTACTACGAGTACGAGTACGGATACAGTATTCCGTACGGAGAGTGAGTATTCTACTACTTTGAGTACAGTACCATAATATTGATTCTATTCTGGCCATACGAGGCCAGTGCAGATACAAACATCCATCCTGTAAGCTGTTGGTACAACTCCGATGAGCTAATCCTCATCAAACATGTGCAACACCACAATACCCATCATGCAATACGGCACTCACAAACATCTGCCTCTCCATAGACAATAGTAACAATACCAAAAAAAAAAAAAAAAAACCAAACATGCAAAGTAATCCCCATAAACTCTCTCGTACATGTAAACTCGCCCAACCCCCAACACCACTCACCCACCTTGTTGGGCATTGGCCCAGGGTAGCGCCATTCACAGCCGATAAAACACGATAAGATAAGAAAAGCTTATCAGACCCCAGACAACAACCCATGACGATGTCGGCATATCCCACATCATCTTTCTTCTCTCTTTCTCCCCAATCCAACCTCGACCGTGGTCCGGTCCAAGTCAATAAGCCTCCTCACACTCACAAAAAAGCACACAGGGGATCTATCCCTTTCCCATCCGCAACAATGGCAGATCACGAGCTCTCAGCCATCAAACACTCGGAACATGTCCTCCTAGTATGAACACCACACTCACACCCACACCACACCCACGTGCACACACTCTCTCTTCACGACGACTAACACACAAGATCCAGGAACAACCTCTCCTCCGACTTCCCAACGAACTACTCCGCAAAAACTTCCGCTCCGCCCACTTCACCATAGAAAAGGACACGACGGCGCTCAAGACGCTCCTGCGGGAGACGTCGGGACTCGCCCCGCTCAGCCAGGTCCTGGGCAACCTAGACGCCATGCTAGCCCGGATGCGCGGGGTGAAGCGCAAGCTCTCCCTGTACGCGGAGGAGGAGTCCCGGCTGCACGAGCAGGCCTCGGCGCGCGTCTCCCACCTGGACGAGCTGTACGCGCACCGGTCCGTCGACGACGTCGGGTACGAGTCGTGGAACCGCCTGCGCCTCGACCGCCTGCTGTCCGACTACATGCTGCGCAAGGGGTACTACGCGAGCGCGCGGCAGCTGGCGTCGGAGCGGTCGATGGAGCGGCTCGTCGACACGGACACGTTCGAGAGGATGGGCCGCATCGTCCAGGACCTGCGGGCCGGGTCCGTCGCCAAGGCGCTCGCCTGGTGCACAGACAACAAGAAGGAGCTCCGCAAGATGGACAGCGACCTCGAGTTCATGCTCCGTCTGCAGCAGTACATCGAGCTCGTCCGCCAGTCCAGGCTGCCCGAGGCCATGGCCCACGCCAAGAAGTTCATCGTCCCCCACCGCGACCACCACCGCCTCCACGTCCAGAGGGCGTGCGGCCTCCTCGCCGTGCCCCCCGGAACACCCGCCGCTTCCCTCTACGAGGATCTGTACCGCCCTCGATGGCGCGAGCTAGCAGACAACTTCACCCGCACGCACAACGCCCTCCTCTCCCTGCCCGACACGCCCCTCTTGCACATCGCCCTCAACAGCGGCCTGTCAGCACTCAAGACCCCAGCCTGCCACGCTCCATCGCAGGAACACCCCCCCGCTGGCACACCCTCTGCCTCTGCCACAATGACTGCCTCGGCTGGTGCCACTGGAGCTGGGACGGGGGGCGGGTCGAGCCTGTCCTCGAGGGGTGTCTGCCCCATCTGCTCCGTCGAGCTGAATGAGCTGGCTGCCCATGTCCCCTATGCTCACCACACAAAGAGTCACGTCATGCCTGATCTCGTCTTGCTGCCTAGTGGGCGTACGAGGAGCAGACAGCTCCTCGTCGATGAGGCGAACAAGGCTGGTCTGGCTCCTGGCTTTGTCAAGGATTCTGCTGATGATAGTCTATTGAATGTGGATGAGCTTGACAAGGTTTACATTACATAGGGGGACGTTATATGGTGGTCTACGTTTTTCTTTCTCTTTTCTCTTCTTCCAAGTTCAAGGGGAGACAGCTTTTTTTTTAATCTCTTTGGGTTCTCTTCTTCTTCTCTTCAAGCTCTAAATGGATGGGCCCGGCGTTTAACAGGAACGACTTATGAAATATTTTATTGTTAGCATCACATCACATTCAATGAAATTGCACCATTACAAACACTGGCACTACACTACACTGATGCAAACCACACTGACACTGGACTGGACTGGACTGATACTGACGCTGGAGCTGATACTGATATTACACTGGCACTGACATTGATACTACAATGGTACTGACTAAGACTGAGACTGATACTGATACTGATACTGATGAACAGACACGATAACTGAATACAAGCACCGTCAACATGAACATTGTACTATACAATATAAACTGACAAGGCAAGCAAAGCACACCAAGACATAAGACAAGCACAGACAAGACAAGGCAAGGCAAGCAACGATAAAAAACTAGAAAAGGATGTTACAAGAAGAAACAACAACTTTGCAATAGAAAAACGAAAAAAAATATAAGTGCAAGTGCAAAAAACTCCCCTATATACTACCAAAGAAATAACCTAATCTCATACGATAAAAGAGAAAACGAGCAGAGCAAAAAGAAAAAGAGCAGAGTAAAAGAAAAATCAGAGTGAACAAGGGACAAAAAAAAACAATGTTTGAAAAAAAAAAAAGAGACTCCAAATGTCCTTATTTCCTAATCCTGTCCAACCCAACCAACCCCCTTTATTCCGCCGCCGCCATGATAAAAAAAGAAAATCTACCCAGATATAATTTTCCGTTTTCGTTTTCTTCTTTTAATGTCCTGACTTCTTACAAACCAACGTCATATCACAAGATATACCTCATGGAAAAAAGAAAAAAGGAAGAATAAAAAAAGAATAGAATAGAGAAACAAAGGGGCAAAACAAGAAAAAAATATAGGAACCAAACAACTACATCCAGTAGTGACATGCAGGCCCTGTACCCTATCGGTTATTACCTGTAAAGGCAAAGCTACCAAAGACGCCGCCTCCCCCACCTGGAGTCATGGGTCCCATGTGAGACAGCCCGTTGGTGTTGTGGCTCTGGGCCGCCGGCGTCGTCGACAGTCCAACGGTGCCCGTGTTGGGCGTGCTAGGCGCCTGGGTTCCGTTACCGTTGACCTGGCCGTGGGAGCCGTCGACACCGCCACCGCCGCCGCTGGCCGCCGCCATCATCGACGCCATGATCAGCCCCGTGTCCGGCACGCCAAGTCCCCACACCTTGCCAACGTGGTCGTCGGGGATGTCGCCGTTGAAGATCTTGTCGCGCATCTGGAAGAAGACCTTGCCCGTCAGGAGAGAGTCCGATCCGGCCTGGTGAGCCGCGCCCACGCGCTTAACCTTGAGCGTCTCGGCAATGTTCTCCAGGCCCGACTTGTGCTCAAACTTCTGCAGGATCTCCACCGTCATCGGGTCGCTCGGCGACAGGAGCCCCGAGTTGTGCAGCCTGATGGCGTGCTTCATCAGGTGCTTGACGTCGTAGGTGCTCGGGAAGTAGAGCTTCATCTTGTGGTCAAAGTCCACCTCGTCGTTGGGCAGCGGCATGCAGATGAGCAGCTTGGTCAGGTAGCCAAAGTCGTAGCCGCCGTGGAACGAGATCCACTTGACGTTGTCGAAGCAGACGAGTCCCGACGGGATCAGCAGTGCCGCGAACTCGTGGGGGTCGATTCCGTCGCGCTCCAGCATATTGAAGTCGATACCAGCCTGCTGCAACGACTCGATCGACTTCTCGTTGTACATGTCGTTCTTGAGGGAAAAGTTGAAGTTGAACTGCCACGAGCACGGGAACGGCTGGTTCCCCTGCCGACGGCCGATGCCAATCTCCATGTCGGCGGCCGACTGCGGGCGGGCCGGCGGGGTCTCGCCGTCCTCGTTGAAGAGCGTGAGGCCGATCTGGATCACCTTGAGCATGTCGACATTCGTGCGAAGGCATTGGTAGTGGTAGTCGCTCTTGCCACGGAATGCTCCCATCGGTCTCGAGACGACGCCGGGAAACTCGGTGTCCTGGTTGGTTAAAGTGCTGGTTAGCCTATATCTCCCGCCTGACCTATCGTCGCCCGTCTCCCGAGATTCCAACTTTCCAACTCACCATAGCAATATAAGGATACTTATCCACGAGGTCTCGGAGCACAGCCATCTCTTCTTGAAGATTGTGCTTCCAGACCTCGCGTATCCTCCCCCTGTTTCCCTGCTGCCTTAAGGGCTGGTGCTCGGCCAGGGCGTGGTGGAGCTGAGCGCTGTGCTGGGGGTGCGGGGGCATGGCGGCGGCGACGGCTGCTGCTGCCGGCCCGTGTGCGAAGCCCATCCTGGCACTCTGGCTCCCAAAACCCGTCTCGGGGAACCCTCCGGCCGGACCGTTGAGCCCCGCGGCACCGAAAGCGTTGGCATTGGCGCCCGAGAACGGGCCCATCTGGGCGTTTGCGTTGAGGTACTGGTTGGCGCCCATGGGCCCTCCCTGGGGTTGAGCATGGGAGGGGAAGCCGGGTTGGGGGAACGGCGCCCCTGCGCCAAATCCCCTCAACTGCGGCGGCATGAAGTCTGCGTATGAATCTATCGTTGGCTCAGGGCCGGGTTGTCGTCTGCGGGGGTCCGTGGTGGCGAAGAGTCGCCGGGTGACGATGGGTTCGCGATTCTTGGAGTCGAGCTGCGGGCAAAATAGATCCTGTGCAGATAGAGCAGGCGACGGATGAAGCTAGTTTCTGTTGAAAAAACTGCTGCTGCTGCTGCTGGAAAGGTACTCGTCGCCGTCGTAGTCGGTTATCGAAGTTGGGCCGCTCTCTAACGCGACTTGCGCTGTTTGTCGTTGCAAAGCTGACGTAGAAGACTACTCATTGAGTCAGAACCTGATACTATCGCGCGGTGCTGTTCGTCCGTGTTGTGCGTGCGTGTGTATGGTTGTGGTTGTGGTTGTGGTTGTGGTGGTGGTGGGGGGGGGAAAAGAGGAGGAGGAGGGATGTAGGTTGCAAGGGAAAGAGGACAGTACACACGGATGAAAGCCAAGCTCGAATTTTTTCCCACTCTTGAACTCCGAGACCGGGAAATGGGCAGCGATAAAATTCTTGTTCGTTGATCAAGCTATTGTTCAGAATGAGTTTTCGAAGAGGAAGAGGAGGAAGATGATGATGAGGAGAAGCTCCAGTATAGAAAGTTGTGAGTGTAGAAAAAAAGTTGCGTCAAGCAAAAGAAGTCAAAGGGATGAACCTCGATACTTTACTAGTTACAGGCAGTAAGTAGCCATAGATGCTGCAAGGCCCAAAGGTTGATGCCGACGCATGGGGAAGGAATCAGTGACATGGTCCGTGCGTCAAGACGTGTCGAGAGGAATCGCGGAAGAATAGATCTTCCGTATTTCCGTTCCCCGGCCGGGGGGGACGTCCCTCCCCCAGACCCAGTGGCCTCATGGGGGGAGAGTGAGAGGATGATGATTCTCGCATTCGTCTGTATCTAGGGAAATACCACCCGAGAAAAACTACGACAACAACTGGCCCAACATGTTTGCCACGAGGTAATTGATTGATTTCTCTTTTTTTCCCCCGTCGCGTCTGTGTTCCTAGACTGCTTGACTTGACCACAAGATCGCTGACCATTACTCCTCCCCCACAGGATACTACGAGCCACCCACGGTGGGCCCAGGCCGAGCATTACCGGCTTCAACATGCGAGAATTCAAGGCTGCTGCCGGCCAGCCGCGATACGATCCCTGGGAGCGAACGTGTGTTTTTCCCGTCTCCCGAATGATTACTTTTATTCTCTCTCTCTTTTTTCCAACGAAGGTGATGCTAACCATTTCTTCCTTTCGGATGTCTACAGTGAGGCCTGGCGCTACGAGGGCCCCTTCACCAGGTGGAACCGATTCAAGGGCGGACTGCCTGGTCTGGGTACGGCGTCTGTCGCTTTCGCCGGATACTGCGCCTACGAGTACTTTTTCCTCGAGGACGAGCACCACGGAGAGGCACACCACGGCGAGGCTCACCACTAGTTTGCCTGCGTTGGGCAGAGTGATGGCGAGGGGAGTGGTGGACTAGCGGAGGTGTAACACTTATATCTTGTGGCCTTGTTGAGGCCCAGATGACGATAGCCTTTATTATTTCTTTTGTAATTGATAGCAAGTTGAATTGGGTCATATCGAGGAGTGCTGTTCTTTGCATGATCATTTCGAGGAGTGCCTGTATTCAAATTGGGGTACCTAGCATGCGTGTTCTCGACAATCATCTAACCTGAGCCATCGAGCATTCACATAAATCCAGTCACATAAACAAAGCAATCATGGAAAAGATGGCATCAGTTAAAATAAAGACCTTGAACATCCGCTGTATTAATCAGGTATCATAAGGCTAATAAACTCCGACAAATGGTCCATTCTAAGTAGTAGTACCAGCTCTGCTTTTTTTCTTTCTTTTTACAAGAAACAAAAAAGAAATAAGAACAAAGAAACCCCCAACGCCATATTCGTCATGCATACAAGAAGTAAAGTGTTTCCCTCAAAGTAATGCCATGCATACAGAAAAGAGGAAGAAGAAGAAGAAGAAGAAAAGGTATACACACACTCAGGTCCTAAATCCCAACCCCGATAGCAGCATCAAGAGCCCCCTCGACCGCCGTCTCAAGATCACTCACCCTAACCTTCAACCCCTTATTCTCATCCTTCAAGAGAGTAACCGTATCCCACGCCACGCTAGCCTCCTGACCCTGACAGTTGCTGCAGGAAGCGACAGTCTGGATCTGCTGCTGATCGCCAGAGATGCCCTTGAAGAGTTTCTGGAAAGCGCCCATCTGCTGCTGCTGCTGCTGCTGCTTCTGGGGGGGTACTGCCGTCAACGACGTGGTAGATCGTACAGGAGCAGGGACAGACTGCATCTTGACCTGAGGCAATGATGAAGGTTCCACGGTGCTTGAAGAAAAGTTTGAAGAAGAAGAAGGAGGAGGCCCCATATCAGTGAGTGTAGTAGCGATAGTGGGACTGCGAGAACGGGAGAATAGACTGGTAGCATCCTCGACTATACTCTCCTCATCCGTGTCAAAGACGAGGTCGGCGGACCGGTCCGCACCAGCCGGCACACCACTGTTGCGACTGCTTCCGGCGCTGCTGCTCCCCGCGCTGCGACGCTGCCTGCGCCTCCTCTGGTCGTCCTCTGCCCCGAGGTCCTCAGACATGGAGACGGAGGCGGAAGACGACGACGCAGCAGACGGCTCATCCGACGAGACGGGGGCGTGCAGGCGACTGAGGCTGAGCATCTTCTGCCTCTCTTCTGCGCGCGTCCTCTTCTCGCGCTCGAGGTCGTCGGCGAGGGACTGCACCAGGGATTCCTGCTCGGCAGCCTTGCGCGCCATGTCCTCGAGCTGCATGCGGAGGTGCTGCATGCGCGTGTCGGCCTCGTCCCGCTCGTCCTGGTGCACGCCCCGCTCGGCGCGGAGCTCGTGGCACTCCGTCGTGCGCTGCTGGTACGCCGTCTGGAACCGGCTGAGCAGCCCCGACGCCGTCTGCTGGAGGTTCTTGTACGCCGCGGGTGAGAAGGTGTCGTTCCCCTCGGGGTTGCCGCGGAGGGCCGCTTCAATGTCCAGGTTCATCAGCTCGTCGTCCTGCGGCATCGACATGAGACTCCCGCTCTGGGGGAGCCGCGGTGATGTGGCTGACGCGCTCAGACCCTTGAACATGCTTGATGCGAATGTGGCGAAGCGGGAGCTTCCTGGTGGGACGGGGGAGTTCTTGGGCGTGACGGATGATGTTTCGCTCGGTGGTGCTGCTTGTTGTTGTTGTTGCTGCTGCAGGGGAAGTGGTGCTGGTGTTGGTAGTGGTGACTGTTGTTGCTGTTGCTGCTGGAGAACAGATGATGCGTCGCTTCGGCGCGTCGTCCTCCTCCTGTCGCCTGTATATGACATTGTGGTACGGCCAATCTGGCTGTTGGCGAAGTCTATGATGCCTCTAAAGGCCGGAGGGGTGCCGGGCGGTTGAGTGTCGTCGTTCTCGTCCTGGTCTTGGTGGTTGTCGTGTGATGATGATACTGCTAGTACGTCGTCGTGGTTGAATGCCGTCTTGCGTAGTGGCGACTGAGGTTTTGGCGAGTTGTTATTGATGAGGTTCAGACTTGAGGAAGAGCTCGGTGACAGCTCGATACTGTTACGAGTAATGTGACCTCTCCTATTGCCGGTGCTGCTGTTGCTGCTGTTGCTAGGATTGCCAGTCACAAATGATAGTCTAGGCGGCGTCGACATTCTCGGGCGGTGCTGCTGCTGCTGAGCAGTGCTGCTGCTGCTACTGCTGCTGACGTTGCGAGCCGGCGTAGACCCCTGTATAGGGGATGATGAGGCGTCCGGGGTCATTGTTCTTTAGTTTTGGGTCTGTCTGCCGCGGGTGACGGGGGTTGGTTGGCTGGTCTTCCCAAAAGTTGGTGGTGGATACTCCAAATCCCAGGATACAATTTTAATGCTCTCTCATGCGGGACCGGGGGGGGTTCCTGTCCTGGCCTGTAGGCTCTCTCTCTCAGGGATTCAGAGAGGCGGCTCAGAGGCACCACGCGCACACACACGGCCCTTTTCTCCTATTCTTTCCTTTTCTGAAACGACTTTTAGTCCTTCCGACTCGGCTGTTTCGTTTCGACGAATAGAGGAGGAGGGGGGGATCAAGAAAGGGAAGGTCGTTGGTTCAAGGTGGTGATATTGAGGTGTTTTGGTGTGTGAGTTGTCGTCCTTTTTTCGTTATGAAACGTCGTGTGGTATTATATCTCGTGGAAAAAGAAGAAGAAGAGAAGAAATAAAAAAACAACAACAACAAGGCAGTCTTTTGTTCAAAAAGCCTTTTCTTTTCTTTATGGGAGAGGCTGGTATGTACGAGTACACAACTCGTGCCCACTCGTTACCGTACAGCTCGTGGGCCGTGGCTCGTGTGGGGGGGGGGGAGAGAGAAAGGGACCCAGAGGAATGCTGCTGCTTGGTGGGGGTTTCCAAGGCAATGCGACCTGGAATTTGTGGTTCGAGGCCCTCGCTCGGGCTCTTTCTCTCTTATGAGCATATGATCGTCGTCCCCCTTGGCTTTGGTGCTACTACTGGGCCGCCACACCGTTGAGAGTCAAAAAGTACGAGTAGTACTCTCGTAAAAACGGCAGAGGAAGGGAAGGAGAAAAGGGTTGCACTAAAAAGTCGTATGTGGGAGTCACCTTTATCTCATTCTGTCAGTCGTGATGAATACCCAGACATCAGCAGTCGTGATGCCCGACGCCGTCAATCACCAGTCATGGATGTCCATTCGTATATCCCATGGACCCGTATACAGCGTTAGTTATAGCGTTAACTCGTACAAGTTACAGGTCCTCACCAGCCCCAATGGACCACTATTAATAGTTGATGCTTCAGCACCACAATAAACAGACGCCACAGCATGGGGGGACTCGAGATGCAACACGTCATTCCCAGCCTCTTTCTTCTCTGTTCAATCTCTCTCTCTCTCTCTCTTTTTTCCCAAGTGACGCAAGCATATTAATCCATAGTACTATTACCTGAATCTGTATCTATATCTGTAATAAAGAATGTATCCAAGATTCTTAGCATGATCGAGGCTCTACTACTTCTTTATATCCTCGCCGGATTCAACTCTAGCGTTGCAGGGTAGTCATCAGCCACTCATGTCTTGATACTCTGTACGGAGTACGGAGTACTCGTACCTGTAGAAACGACAAATCTCTTTTGATAAACATGACATGTTTGTTTTCTCACTTTTGATGGCATATATGCAAGAATTGTTATATTTTCTCATTCATTTTCCCGTCTAGCCTGTTACTCGTACTCTCCCTTTCTTTCTCTCTCCCATCTCTAGAGTATTAACCATCTCTTGAGTATTAACCATCTCTTGAGTATTGAACTCGTATACTTATTCAGCTCAACTCCCGTGTGACACAAGTCCACTTGTCAAACTCTCAAGGCTGAACCATGACTTTCCTTCTTTTCCACCTTTGACAAGTTCACATTTGACTCACATGTGTCTCTTCACCTGACGACATGACCTCTCTGTCCTCTCTCTGATCTACGAGTATGTGTGCCCTCATAAGATGAAACAATCGTAGAAACCTTCAACAATCACCTTGGGGCGGTGGCGTAGTTGGGAGCGCGTCAGACTGAAGTCAAACTTCAATCCTTAAAATCTGAAGGTCACCGGTTCGATCCCGGTTCACCCCATTCTTTTTGTTTTTTGTCCTTTTCCTCTATTTCTTTTCTTTTTTGTCTCTCTCCTTCTCTCTCACAGATTCTCTCTCACTCACCACTTCACACACATCCTATGACATCTCATCGTCTCAATGCTTTCTTTGTCTTTTCACATTGTAGATACTCCTTCCTCTCTTTTTTTCTTGGACCTCGTCCTCGATCCCAAAACATGTACACATTCTGCTCTCGCTTTGTCATCAATCACATTCAAGGATTTCGGGGCGGTGGCGTAGTTGGGAGCGCGTCAGACTGAAGCTTCAACTTCATTCTATATAATCTGAAGGTCACCGGTTCGATCCCGGTTCACCCCATCCTTTGTTTTTTGGGGGTCTATCCCATATATCTTTTTTTACTTTTTGTTTTCTTAATCTTCATGTTCATGTTCTTCATGTTTATGGTCATTCATGTTCGTGTTCATACCCATGTTCACATTCATGTTCAATCCTTGATTCTCTTTTTGTTCACAGATGCTACATGTAATCAAGACAGTGTATGTGTGTACATGAACGTAAATCACCATAACAACATAAAATTCAGGGTATATTCATTACTCCCAAGAAACTTTGCCATGCCAGTGATGAAAACCAAACAAGTAAAGCCATAGAAAAGAACTAAATGAAGAAGAAGAAAAAAAAAACATAACCTATAAAACAAAAAACGCCCAGTTGATGCCATTGTCATGATGCTCCAAATGTGTGTTGTGTGTGTGTGTGTGTGTCATCTTGTTCCATCCATCTATATCATAAAACCCGGTCCAAAACGTCAAGCCATATTGGCAAAGCCATGAAAGAAACCCGTAGTAAAAGGTAAAACACCTTATAAAGAAGAGCCATTGAAGAAAGAATAGAGCCAGAAAGTAGAAAGTTAAGAAGCAGAAAGTGAAGAAGAAGGTGAAAAGAAAAAAAAGCTAGAAGAGGATATAAGAAAAAAAGATTCAGACAGGGAAACAGGGAAAAAAAAAAAAGTCTAGTGAGAAATGTCAAGGGGAAAAAGAAAAGGTGAAAAGAGAAAAAAGTCCAGTGCATCACCTCAACTGAATAGAGGGGAAGAATCTGGGACCGGCAAACCCCCTGGCAACAACGGATTGAATATCGATATTCGACCCAGGATCATGATGAGAGTTCCACATCTTGAGTAGGATGAATCGTCCCGTAACAGGCGGGTCAAACCGTATGGTGCACACATTCTTCCTCTTCTCGATGAGGAACCGCGCGTGCGGGGCGAGGAGCTCCCCTCCCCCGACGGCCCGTATGGCCTCCTGCGTTGCCGTGGCGTGCGCCTCCCATGCGTCGTTGAGGGAGATGTTACCACCACCACCGCTGCCACCACCGGCAGAAGCAGAGCCAGAGGCAGAAGGTCGAATCCCGCCAAACATCTGATTATAGTAATCTGGGTGACGGCTGTCGTCGACGCCGAAATAGTCATTCTCGTCATTGTCCTCGTCATTATCCTCGTCCTCATCTGACTCCATATTCTCAAAGGGCAACGGGCCGATGCGTGGGGGTGCTGGTCGGCGCAGACGACGGACCACCGTCTCGGCAGAGATGAGCTGCTCGTCGTCGCCGCACTCGGTCGACACGCCCACGTTTGGTCGGCTGAGGGAGAACTCGGGTGGCATCTGGGCCGTGCGGTACTCTTCGTTCTCGTCGTCGTCGCTGCTGCGGTACACGCCTGCTCGGCGGGCGCGGGAGCGGTTCATGCTGCCGTTGCCGCTGCCGTCCTGCCGGATGGAGATGGAGGGTCGGGAGGACGAGTCCTCGGTTTCGTCGTCCGGGGACCAGGCTGGATCCCTGCGTGACGGGGTCTGAGCGTATTGGATGTGGTACTGGGCTGTGCGGTTCAGGACGCTGTCGTGGTCCATTGCGACGAAGACCATGCCTTCTCGGACACTGTATTGTTTGTTAGTCTTTTGCAATCTTCCTTTGTTCGCTTCCACTTTCTTGCTCATGTTCTTGGACGGGTAAAAAAACATACGGGTGAGAATAGTTCATCGAGGTAGGTCCCTTGATGACGAGCTCCTGCAGTGTAAAGGCCGTGGACCCCTGATGACGCAGTACAATGTTGCACCGATTCCCCTTTGTACAATAGACCGAGTTGTCGTCCTTGAGGATGTTCTCGGCAGCATACGACGACTCGTTGGAGAACATGCCGCCATCGCAGCTGATCATCTCCATGCGCAGTCGTCCTGGCTCAACCTGGCCATACTTGCCGTATCGGAAAGGCGGAGCCCGGGGGACAGGCAGTTGCGACTCGTCAATCTTGCGCCTCTTGCTGCGACGGTTACTGCTCCCCAGATCCGGCTGGTAATGGTGGTGGTGGTGGTGGTGGTGCGGTGTAGACGGAGGGAGAGAAGTGCTGGGGGTGCCGCCGGCAGCAGCAGGGGACATGAGCCCGCCGGGACTGGTCATGTCGATGAGAGCCCTGAGATGGGAGTTGACGTGCTCAAAGGACGAGGAGCGGTTGAAGCCGATACCGCTTGAGCCGTTACCGTTGCCGCCGTTGGTGGCGGAAGCGCCATCGGCGGCGGTACGACGTGTAGAGGGGGGAGGGATGCTCGGATAGTCCCATGTGCTACCCAGGGCTCTGTTGAACTCGTTGTAGGCCAGATCTTCGGCGGCGTCGAGGTTGCGTATGCGTTCGGCTCGTCGGGAGGCGGCGGATGTCCAGAAGCGAGGCTGAGGTCGGGTCAGGGACGACGAGGACGAGGGCGTCAGCGGTGACGGGGAGGCACTGTCGCGTTCACGCTGGGCGGCTAGACCCCGCAGGGGGGGAAGCCTAGGCGGGGGGAAGTCGTCTTGTTGCGGGTCGCGGGATCGCTGTGGGCGGGAGTGGGAGTTGCCCGATCTCGAGGACATGTTTTGGTCGGTCGGGGTGATGTATTGGATTATGATGATGTGGGTCGTCGGTAGTCTGGTATTCAGACCAAGGGAGAGAGAGGAAATGGGAAGGGAAAGGTGAAGGGCCTCTCTTGAGCCACAAAACCGTCAACCCAGGGGTCGTCAAATGGGCGGCGGATGACGTGAGGCGGTAGCGTGGATGTGTGTGGTAGCGGAGGTTGCGGATAAAGAAGTGCGAGATGGGGCGTTTTTGTACGTCGGAAGGTTGTGGGTGGTTTTTGCTGTGATAAACGACTTTTCAAGAGTGGCAAAGGTCACAATATATGTATTCTCTCTCTTGAGTGAGAAGGGGAAGAATCGCACCGTCGTTATCGGATTTGTGGCGATGGGTGAGCAAAAGGTGAGAGATAGTGAGAAAGAGAGAGAGAGAGAGAGAGCAGCTGTGCGACAACGGAGAGCGGTGGGGAATAGTAGCAGGCGGTTGTACTCAAACTACTACTCGTAGAGTCTGGTCATGGGGGGGGGATATTGTTTGCAAGATGATTCAATGAGGGTCACGAGTGAGATTTCAAATAATATAGTGAGGAGGAACTGTAGTAGTCGTACGAGCATAGATGAGTATCTGTAGATATGGCAAATCAAAAGTCGTTGCTAGTAATACGAGCAATAATAGTAGATGGTGAATGAGTGAGTGTGTGTGTTTGTGTGTATCTTGGGTCGGATTTATTTCTGGGGCTTTCTTGGGGGGGTTTTCTTGGGCGGTGAAGCAATGAACAGCAGTAGCAACAAAGAGGGAAAGAAGGGAAAGAGGGAAAAAGAGAGAGATAGATGGGAAAGAGTGGCACATCTAGTATTGTCAGTCCCGTGACTTTTATTTCCTTTTCCCTTTTTTTTCTTCTTTCTTTTCAATATATCTTGTTTTATCACCTTTTTGTGTGCATATATGTGTGTGACCATCATGGCCTTTGTCGTGTGTCTTGTTCTTCATATGATTGACTGCGCTTTGTCCCAACATATGCATGTCCAACAATGGAAGCGAGTAGAGAACAGGGTAAAGAGGTCCGGTTAGCTGCCCGATTCAAGACTCTGTTTATACGTACGAATATCACTGTGATTGACTGACAGATATACGAATACTCGTACAGTGAGTGGTGAGTGGCTTGTATGCGACGTCACCCAGTGTCCACTGCTCAGTGTCCACTGCTCAGTGTCCACTTCTCAGTGTGACCCCTCCATCTGGGGTACCTCTATACTGGGGTATTCATTTATCCGACAGGTACGGAGTACAGGTACGGGCAGGCTTTTATAGTGACTGTAGCAGATTATGTACTCCCTGTGTACTCGCTGTATCCCCTGTATTCCCTGTACTCACTACTGCGAGTACTACGAGTAACACTGTCCATCGTACGTTGAACAGCTTGCTCAAGGTCCCACCTAAACCGGTTTAGCGCCTTCTCACCAACAGCTCTGACCTTGATCACTCTCCAACAAACAATCGACTTCAGCCTCATCTCATCGCTTCTTCTTTTTCATCCAACCTCGTTTCCCTCGTTGGTGTATCACGGCATTTCTCAGTCTCTCCTCTCCCTGAGTCTACATCAACTGGCACATACATAGAGCCTCATCTCCATCAACACGACAAACACACACACACACACTCTCTCAACCTGCATGGACCTGCGGGCCGTTGCTCTTGGTCCTTGAGTGAGTGCGCGCGCGCGTGAGAGAAGTCCTCTGTTTCACCATTCTCATTCACGCATTCACGCATTCGTGTTGCCCAAACACCTCATCACACACATACTCAACTTCCCCATCTTCCCTTCTTTCCATCCCGTCTCATCATGGACCCTCAGCAGAACCAGCAGCCTCAGGGCAACGGTGCTATACCCGACACTACCGCTACACAACAGCCCAACGGCCTCGACAACAACAGCAACGGTCAGATTCCTCAAATCGCCAACGACCCCATGATGCAGGCTGGTCAACCTTTCATCCAAGACCCCTCAATGGGAGGAGGAATGCTTCCCGTCCCTGGAGCTGAATTCTCCATGCCTCTCATGATGGCCAACGGAGGGCAGCAGCAGCAGCAGCAGCAGCCGGAACAACAGCAGCAGACGGGAGCACCCAATGGCGGAGGTATCAGCGCTGGTACGTCTCTCCAACAATCCTACCTCTCGGATAATCCTACCTTGTGATATAACAAAACATGCTAACTGATCAGATGACCTCGCCCTGTACGACCGCCAGATCCGGCTATGGGGCGTAGCAGCGCAAGCCAAGATCCAGAACGCCAACATCCTGCTCATCACCATCAAGGCGCTAGCAAGCGAGGTAGCCAAGAACCTTGTCCTGGCGGGCGTGGGGTCCATCACCATCCTGGACGACTCGCCCGTGACCGAGGCCGACCTAGGCGCGCAGTTCTTCCTGTCCGAGTCGGACAACGTGGTGGGCCAGAACCGCGCGCAGGCGGCCAGCCGTGCCATGCAGGAGCTCAACCCCCGGGTGCGCGTGCACGTGGACGCGGGGGGGATCAAGTCCAAGGGCCCCAGCTACTTCTCGGGCTTCGACGTGGTCATCGCCACAGACCTGGACCCAGACTCGTTCAACCTGATCAACACGGCTACGCGGCTCAACGGGAAACCCTTCTACGCGGCCAGCAGCCACGGCCTGTACGGCTTCATCTTCAGCGACCTCATCGAGCACGACTTTGTCATCGAGCGCGACGTGGGCAACGTACCCGCCCAGGTGGGCAAGCAGGAGTCTCGCACCCGCACCGTCACCGACGTCAAGACCACCACTGCTTCCGCGTCGGGCACGGGAACGAAGAAGGGTACCACCCCGACAGAGACGGTGACCAAGCGAGAACTATACTCGACGTGGTTCCTGGCCAGCGACGTAGCCGTCCTCCCAGAGGACTACACCCGGTCCCGCCGTCGTCTCAAGGCCGTCTCCCCTGCCCTGTCGTGCCTCCGCGCCCTCTGGGAGTTCATGCAGCTCGAGGGCGGCAGCCGCGTCCCCTCCAACCGCGACGACCTCAAGAAGTTCACGCAGATCGCTACCCAGAAGCACAAGGCCCTCAGTCTGCCGCCCGAGACGCTCACCCCAGAGTTCCTCCGCAGCTTTCTCCAGAACCTGGGCAGTGAGCTCGCTCCCGTCACGGCCATACTGGGCGGTCAGCTCGCTCAGGATGTCATTAATGTTCTGGGTCAGAAGGAGCAGCCTATTCAGAATATGGTCATCTTTGACGGGAATACTATGGAGGCTTTGATTTATCCTCTTCATCCTGAGGGAGTTTTGGGTAGGGGATTGTTGTCTATTGAGGGGGGAGTTGGTGTTGGAGATGTTGGTGTTGGAGATGTTGGTGTTGGAGTTGGTGTTGGGGGAGTTCCTGGAGGTGTTCCTGGGGATGTTGGTCAGTTTGATCAGATGATGGCTCCTACTGTACCCGAGGTGTAGGATGGGTTGGGTCGTGTATGATAGTTGAATGCTGGCTGTTGATTGTACTTTTTGTCCCGACTGATGTGCTACTTGACTACTTGAGTACTTGATATTGACACTGTTACTCGTTTCCTGACTCTGATACTCCAAGCATGACTACCTCATTCAAGCATTCACACCAGAACTGCACTCATTCGCAGAATTTACATCCCATCACAGAATCCACAGCATTTACATCACAGAACAAAACTGCACCCGCTGCACTCATTCACATCACATCGCAGAATTCACAGCTGAAAGAATCACACTGCACACAACACATTACTCATACACTCTAGCTATGGAATCTTGCATGACCATCCCAGGAACGGAATGGACAAAGATATATATAGAATAACGATGAATCCCTGAATAAACGATACAAGTAATAGGAAACGATTAAAAAAAAAAAAAAAAAAAAAACAACAAGAAAGAAAAGAGCAAAGCAACGAAAAGAAGTAGAGTAAAGAAGCAAAATGAAGCGAAAAGTAAAAAACTATAGAATAAAAGTAGACTCTGAAATAAAAAAAAGTAGACTCTAAAAAGTAGAGTAGAAAAGAAATCCAAACGCCGCTCTATGCAAGTTGAGCAAAAGGATGACTAGGAAATAAAAGACGTAGCAAGACGTAGCAAGACGCAAGAATTAAAGAAGCAAGAAAGAAAAAGAACTAAAGAACCAAAGAAAGAGAAGAAAAAAAGAAAAAAGAAAGAGAAGAAAGGACTAAAGAAAAGGCAAAGAGAAGAAAGAAGACGAAAAAAGATCCTAAGGCAACAAAAACTCCACCTTCTTCTTCTTCGGTCTCAACCTCCTACTATCCCTACCAGGAACAGTAAATGCCATCCACTCGGTCGATCTAGACCTATCGATGGGATCATATAATCTTGGTATTTCCTTCTTTTCCTTTCCCTTTCCTTTCTTCTCTGACCCCTTCTTCTCTGACCCCTTCTTCTCTGACCCCTTCTTCTCTGACCCCTTCTTCTCTGACCCCTTCTTCTCTGACACCTTCTTCTCTGACACCTTCTTCTCCTCTGCCAACATCCCCTTTGGAAATATTGTAGAACCCCCCGAGAATATTGTAGACACCCCCGTAAATACCCCTCTGTTGGAATATCCCCCCAAAAAGCAATGACTTGGACCCTCCATCTTCTAGCGTGAATCATCACCATCATTTGCACCACCACCACCACCAGGACCAGCAGGACCACCAGCTGAAAAGTTGATGATGTCACCCCTCATGTTTGGCTCCTGCTTATCAGCCCTGTTATTCCTCCTGCGATGCTGGTTGACATTCCACCCTCGAATCTGGGTAGGACCCGAGTTGGGCAGGGCGGCAGCACCGGAACCGCCAGAGCTGTCCTTGTGATCGTACGGGATCGTCTTGAGCTCCGGACGCTGGTTCCACGCCCTGTGCGCCGGGACGGGAGCAGGCTGCAGCTTGCGGTACTTGGAGTCGGCTGCTGCTGCTGCTGCGGCGGCCGCGGCGGCAGATCCAGGTGGCGGGGGACCTGATGGTCCGCCGGATATGGGTGGGGAGGGAGCGGTGGACAGGGACGGCGTCGACCTGTGGTGGAAGGACGATAGACCTTGCTGTCCTGGCTCAGAGGGCGGGATGCTGCTGAACCCGCCTGGTGAGGGGACCCGGTGTGGATCGTACCCTCCCGGTGGCGAGGCAGAGTATCCGACTGATGGGCGGGAGGGGAAGCCCTGGGGTGGCTGGGCGTAGGCTTCAGGAGGTGGGTAGCTGCCGCTGCTGGCGGATCGACCCGGGTAGAAGGGCATGGCCTGCTGCGGCGGCTGGGACTGGGATGGCGGAGGTGGTGCCTGCTCTTCTGGGGCGGATTGGAGACGGCCGCGAGACGGGCGTAGAGGCGGGAGTGGCTCGGCGCTCCCGTGCTGAGAAAAGGACACGCGTGATGATGGTGCGAGCGGGTAGGCCTGCGGTGGTTGCTGCTGCTGCGGTGGCGGTTGCTGCTGCGGCCAGTACGCGTGCGGAGACGGGTACGACGGGGGCGCATCGCCAGCGAAAGCGCTCATACGCCTGGGTTCGTAGCCGTCGTAGGCTCTCTGATCCGGCGGGGGAGGAGCATAGTTGGCGGGTGGGGGAGGCGGAGGGGCCCCGTGGTAAGCAGGCTGCTGTTGTTCGTGCGGGGTCATTCCGTAGGGAGACGGCTGGACGTGGTCGTGCATGCCGCTGCCTGGGTACACGGGTGGTGCCGCTGCCGCCACCTCGCTGGGGTGACGGGGGTAAGGAGACGGCTCGACCGTCGTCTCGCGCTGCGGCTGCTGGTGGAGTCGGGCGCTGGTCGGGTATCCTGTCGATGCCGGCGTCCCGGGCATGTAGCTGCCCTCGCGCTCATTGGACATGGGAAGCTGGGCGGCAGCTTCGGGGTAGCCAGAGGTGGCGCGTGGCCTGCCCCAGTCGGATGGTGCTGATGATCCAGTGCACAGGTCGGCTAGGATGTTGAGGCTGCTGTTTCCGACGGCCATGTCCTGGGCTGGAGGCGGCGGTGCCGGCTTGGACTCGGTCATGAACATGTCGCGCACGGCGTCGTACTTTGTAGCCTTTGGAGGGGCCGTAGCCGCAGCAGCGCGGGAAGCCTCCTCCTGGGCGGCAACCTGAGCAGCATCCTGTGCGTCGACGTAGGCGGCGGCGTTGGTGATGAAGGAGAGATCCGGGTGGATGTCCTCTTCTGCTGCCTCGACGGCCTCGAGCTTGACTTGAGAATCTTGCTCTTCTGATCCTTCCTGCTCTTCTTCTTCTGCTGCCTCCTCGTCTTCCTCCTCCTCCTCCTCCTCCTCGGAGGGTTCGGCAGGGACGGGCCGCGAATTGAGTTCCTGAATGGCGGTCCCCAGTGAGCGCTTCTTGAGGTCTCTCTCCGAGGGGAGATAGTCGGCGACGGCAATCTCGGTGTGATCGACGTCGTCGAGCTTGCAGAAGCGGCGGAGCAGGGCACCCATCTTGTGGCGCCAGGGCCCATCCATGAGGCTGCGGTGGTTGGTGACCTTTTGGAAGCCGCGCGAGGCGTGGGAGATGCGACCGGAGGGGTTGGCGATGAAGACGATGGGGCGTCCGGGCATGACGTAGGGAGGACCCGGCTGGCTCTCGTTGGTGCTGGTGGGGAGGAAGATGCCGTAGCGGGGGTGGACGCCGTGGCGGGCGATGAGGGTCTGGTCAAAGTCGCGGGGCGTGGTGTGGGAGTAGTCGAAGCTGTTGCACCAGTGGTCAAAGTGCATGCCGTTGCTGTTGGGGGTGTCAAGGTACTTGCCACGCTTGGCGTGGGTGTGGCCCTTTGTCGAGTCGTTGACGCTGTCGCGGAAGCCAATCTCGTCGTCGTCGAATGTGACGACGGGCGGGGCCAGGAGACGGCTGGCCAGGCCCTTGTCGCGCAAGTACGGCCTCTGGTTGTACACGCGCACGCCGTACTCGTCGGGCTCGCCAATGTTCTTGGGCAGAGGCGGGCTCTTCTCGCGAGCAGCCAGCTTCTCGGGCATCTTGGCCTGGACGTTGGCGTAGAAGCTCCCGGGCTCGGGGGTGGCCGAGGGGGACTCTTCGTCGACTGCTGTGCCCTCGGGGGCCATGTCGGCCTCGGCGGCAGAGGCCAAGAGACCCTTGGCAGGGGCAGGGGGTGCCGGTAGGAGCTGGGAGTCGTCGGTGTTGCGCGTGGACCTCTTGGGCGTGGGTTGACCGTCGGGGTCACCCATGGGCTTGCGCTTGATACCACCACGGCCCCTGCCTCGACCTCTGCTGGCTGTGGTAGTAGCTGGTGCTGACGTTGACGACGCCGTGGCAGCGGCAGCTTGTGATGCGGCAGATGTGGCAGCAGCGGCATCGCGGGCCTTTTGCCACATTTCTGTTCCCTCTACACGCGAAGGGTAGGGGACGAGGTGACCATCCAGGAAGGACTCGTAGGGGCCAAACTCGTTGTCAAAGTGGTCATCAGTGATGACGCGGAATTCGTATTGGTCATCCCGAATCTGAGCATTGTGTGAGCATTGTGTGAGCATTGTGTGAGCATTGAGTGAAATTTTCATAGAGGTGAAATGACGCTAGGCCAATGGACAATGGGTGATGGTGAGGTGAATGGAGTGTGACAATAGAAAGCACAATAGAAGTGCAACAATAGTAGGGGAGAAGAAAAAAAAAGGTGAATACATACATCGACGGGAAGTCCCTTGGCTTGAAGAGAAGTGAGAATTCTTAGGCGATTCTCTTGACCTTCAAAGAATTGCTCGAATAGATCAAGGATGCCATTCTATATTGATGTTAGTGGTGATGAATATGGAGGGGTGATGGGACATAAGAGAGAGAAAGGCGGGACAATGAGAGGATAGAAAGAATAGAAAGAAGAGAGAGGAAAAAAAACATACTTGAAACTCTTTGTTGGCAACATATTGATCAGCATTGTAGAGACTCTCAGCGAGGGCGATATCCATATCGCGACGTTTGCGATGCTCATCCAGCTTATTAGCGAGGTTGATCTGAAGCTGGGAGAGGACGGGGCCATGCTGTTGAGAGTCCTTGAAGCGATCAGGGTTGCGCATGAGGTCATCGACGTTTCTCTCAGCGAGCTCCTGCAGCGCGGGCTTGAGTGCGTGAGCGACGGCCTGATAAGTGGCCTTGAGCTCGCGCTGTCTCTCATATGCGGCCTGGACGCGGGAGTCGGTAAAGGTCTTTGCACGGCCACGACGCGTGCCACCTCTGCCTCCTCCTCCTCCAGCTCCTCCTCCAGATGCGCCTCCCCTCGAGGAGGATTTACCGTTGACGCCTGCCGAGGCGGAAGAGGAGTTGGCTCCTCCCCTGCCACCTCCTCGTCCTCTACCACGACCACGTCCACCAAAGGCGGCGGTGGCGCCTCCACGACCAGCACCACGACCAGAACCAGCGCCAGCGCCTGCTCTGGTAGAGGATGCTACATGGTCGCGAGCGGGGGACTCGTTATCAGCAGCCATGATGTGGTGGGTTTCTGGGGTGTGAGGTGAGAGACCATGTGATGTGTGTTGGCTTTTTGGTGTCTTTGGGGGCGTGTATGAGAGAAAGGGTAGTAAGAGAGAGATGTTGTAGTGTGTAGTAATAAATAATGGGTCCTCTCTCTCTCTCAAGGAGGTTTTGTCAGGGAGTAGCCTGTACTAGTACCAAGGTACAGGTAGTAGTAGTAGTAGTAGTGACGAGTGTCAAAACCTGTTGATGTGATCAGATGATGATTTTGACACTCTGCAATAGATTCGATCACGGAAACAAGGGATTGATGATGAGAGGATTTGGGTTGGTTGATGTGTGTGTGTGTGTGTGCGTGGCTGAGGTGAGAGAGAGAAAGAAAGAGAGAGAGTGTCTTGCTAGTTGCCGAAAGGATAATACTCGGCAAGAAGGGGACAAGTGAAGATTGGGAAGACAAGGGGAGAGAGAGGTAGGAGTAGAAAGAGAAGAGAGAAGAGCAAAAAGAAAAGAAGAGAAGAAGAAGTAAAAGTAGAAGAATGGATAGACGAATCCAACTGTGAATGGGTTACGCTGCGTTGGTTCTTTGGGTGGTGAAAAAGGCGTTTGACCTCTATTTTTTTTCCAATGGAGAGCGTAAGGAGTCTCTGAATCTGAGTCTCTCTCTCTCTCTCTCAAGTTCCTTCTTTTTTCCCTCCCCCCGGTTTGCCTTTGTCTGAATGGTCAGAAGTTATAGTGGTACGTACCTGTAAGCTGTAGTGGTTATGTGCCTGTAATGCGTAGTTTGTAGTGGTTGTGCCTGTAATGCGTAGTGGTTGTAGTGGTTGTAGTGGTTGTAGTACCTGTAATAGTGCATGTGGCTTCCATCCACTGCTGCCAACACTCTGTACTACTACTCCGTACCTACTCGTAGTATACGTACAGCAGCAGCCAGCTAATACGCTCACATGATTGGCCCATCACTCTCATGGCAGCATCCACACCTTTGGCTAAGCCAGATCAAGACTTGTTGGACTCAATCCAGAAAGATTGATTGGCTCGGATTGTTTGATTTTCCGGCTATAAAACAGCCTCACACTCACTTGCAAGTGTCCATGTGCACTGTAATACCTGTACGAGTTCCTGTACGAGTACACGACAATGACCATGTCATCACTGTTACTGCTAGTATAACTCTGAGACGCATACTCGGGATCTTTTCATTGTCCGTTTCGTCATTTTATCTGCTTGTACTCCTATATCATCTGATGGAGTACTCTAGAAATATCTGATAGTCTGGTCTACGCGTCTGTCATGACCCGTACCCTCAACTCGGGTGGCTGGGAAGAACCGTGACGCGACGTTGCCTGGATTATACGGAGTACGGTATAATACGGAGTACCTCTACGTGCAATACGGAGTACTGCTCCATACTACATGTACTGCTATACGGAGTACGGAGCACCTAATCACGTACAGACATCTTGATCAAGATACAGAGTAATACTACCTGTACTACACCATTCAAGCATTCATATTCATATTCGTCATGCCATCACCGAGTAAATAAAGCACTCACTCCCACTCTACCCAAGACAATGATACTAGTAGTATTCGTACTCTGTACTCAGAGGATGAACACGTACCTCCGGATGGCCCGTACAGGTATTGTCCCATTACGGCAAGCGCCCGTCTACCGTACTAATACCAATCTCACATCACCTATATACAACACTCATTTACTCCATTACAGACATACATAGTAATAATACAAGCAGAACACACCTCTCCTTTATCCTTCCTTCTTCCCTCCCTCCCCTGACCGCCATGAATAGAACGAGTACTCGTACTTCTAGATGAAAAAAAAAAAAAAGAGTTCATTTTTTTTTTCAGTGGAGAATCAAGTCCCCATTTCCTGTCTGGGAAAGAGAGTGGGTCTCTCTCTTCTGCCCCATACTTTTATGATGCAAAATATTCTTTTTTTAATTCTTTTCATTCTTTTTTTTTTTTTTTTGCTCACCACTGTTAATACTACGGAGTACTAGTAATACTGCCATGGACCACTGCCAACACCGCTAACAGGTACAATCCAACGGTACACGCATCCCCACCAAAACCACCCTACTCAACTTTGTACCTTTTTTTCTCTTCTTGCAAAAACTCAAAACCACCAACCAACCTCCCACCATCATCATCACCAACAAACCGCAACAATGACCAAAAAGCGCAGACTCAACAATAAACTCCAAACCGGCCGAACAAAGAACAAGGTCCACACAAGGGCCCAAAACAACAGCAGCGCCCAAAAGCAATCCCAATCCCAATCCCAATCCCAATCCAAACCCCAATCTCAGTCGTCGCAACCCCAAAAGAAGCAACAACATCATGATAACCAGAAACCAATCATACCATTCGACCCCACCGACCGCATCCTCCTCATAGGAGAAGGAGACCTGAGCTTCGCCGCCTCCCTAGTCCTCCACCACGGATGTCGCAACGTCGTCGCCACCGTCCTGGAGAAGTCCTACGACGAGTTGATAGCCAAGTATCCCCATGCCGTCGCCAACATCGAAGCCATAAATAATCCTCCTCCTACCACCACCACTCCCGGTCAAGAAGGCGAAGAAGCTGGAGAAGAGGAGGAAGAGGAAGAGGAAGAGGAAGATGAACTTCGTCGACGAGTCAGGGAAGCACGTCAGCAACAACAACAAGGCGGGAACCAACCAGGTTCCAACAAGAAGAAGAAGAACAAGGCACAGGGCAACAGGATCGTCTACGGTATAGACGCCACCCGCCCCCTACCCGCCTCGGCATCCCGTCCCAGACCCACCCGCATCATCTTCAACTTCCCCCACGTCGGCGGCAAATCGACAGACGTCAACCGCCAGGTCCGCCACAACCAGTCCCTCCTCGTCAGCTTCTTCCAGAAGGCCGTCGTGCCCACCCTCGTCCCGGGGGGAACCGTCGTCGTCACGCTGTTCGAGGCGGAGCCCTACACCCTGTGGAACGTGAGGGATCTGGCTCGTCATGCTGGTCTGGCTGTCGACAGGTCATTCAAGTTTAACTGGTCTGCTTATCCTGGTTATCATCATGCTAGGACACTGGGCGTTGTCAAGTCGAAGAATGGTGGTGATTCTGCTTCTGCCGGGAATGGTAATGCGAGCGGGAGTGGAAGTGGTTGGAGAGGAGAGGATAGGCCGTCTAGGAGTTACATCTTTGCTAGGAAGGATGAGACGCCCATCTTGCCCTCTCAGCTCTCTGCTGCGGCGGCTGCTGCGGCGGCTGCTGCTAATAACAAGAGACGTCGTAATGATTCCGATGACGACGAGTCCGAGGTGGAGAATGGTAGTGATGATGAGTACTAGTGGATATGTAGAGTATATGTATATACTAGATATGTATGCCTGGGCATTGCAAGGCGTTGGGAATATGAAAAAAAAAGTTTGATATTTGATGATTTCTAGTCATTTTTGACCGGTTTGATTTTTTTTTCTAAATGTCGTTGTATTCTGTCTGGTACATGCTTTTGCCCTTTGATCTTGTCCTTTGAGCCCTTTAGAATTGTCCTTGAACATCTTCCCTGCCCTGCTCATATCCTGGCTCATTCTTGCCTTGCTGTTGTCTGCTCTGCTTTACCACTCATATTGTCTTGTCCTGTTCGTCTCTGCTTACTACTCCTCATCCTGCTCTCGTCGTTCTTATCTGAACATCTGCCCCTCTCCCTTTGCGAGTTCACCCCAATGAACCCGACAAACATGCATGGATGATACGTATAGAAAAGGAATATATATAAACAAAATTCCTAGTTTAGTTACTCTAGGAATAGAAGGAGGAAAAGAATGGGACAAAAAAAGGAGAAGATGAGAAAGAAGAAGAAAAAAGAGAGAAAATGAAATAAAGATACAGAATATGAATAGCGATGATAGCATATATAATGAAGAAAAGAGAAGAAGAAGAAAAAAACCAGGGAATATCAAAGAATAGCAATGGTGAAAAAAGTAGAGAAAAGAGACAGATAGAAGAGACAGATGGAAGAAGAAGAGGCAACTAGAGGAGGATGAGAAAAGACAAGACGAAAAATACTATTACAACTAATGGCTCACGACAGCCCCGGCACCCTTACTAGCCTCTTCTAATCTCGCTGCCTCCTCATTCTCCCTCACCAACTCCTCTTCTTGCTTTCTAAGCTCTTCACCTCCCTTTTCCTCTTCTGGCGGTGGTGGAGGAGGTGGTATCTCTGTCTCTGCCGCCGCTGCTTGTTGCTCCTCTTCCCTCGCCCTCTTTACATCCCTGGCATCTCCTCCCCCGTTGGTATTGATGTCGTGAGGTGTAGTGGTGGTGGTGTTGGTGGTGTTGGTGGTACATGATTCGACAGTGGCGTCTTCATCTTCCCTCTTCCTCTTACGATCCATGTCCGATGGCGTCGAGCCTCCTCCCACCGGTGGTGTAGTAGATGGCTCTGCCGGTGCTGCCGGTGCTGTCCCCTTGTTGTTGCTGTTGCTGCTGCCGTGTCCACCCTCTGCAGCACCTGCCGCAGACTTCTTCCCGTGATGCTCGTTGTACTTGAAGACAGCCTTGTCGAGGAAATCCCTGGCGTACTTCTTAATCTTGGCTGCTTGCTTCTCGGAGAGGGGCGTGTTGGGGTCCTCGACTCGGTTGTTCTTGTAGTCGGACGCCACCAGCTTCTTTGCCAGGTCCTTTCCTAGTCGTTTGAGCTCATCCTTTGGAAGCCTGTTGTGGAACTTGTCCAGGACGTGTTTGATAGCAGGAAAGATCTGTTACATAATCCCATGTTTGTCAGCAATTATTGTTCTCAGCTTTTCCTTCTGGCCGTCTTTATTATCTCCGTTTGTATGGGCGAGAGAGAGAGAGAGATGACGTACCGTATTCTCATAAATCTTCATCTGCTTCTCAATAGGCATACCCCGCCACCTATCCTGCCTGGGCTCCTTGGCCTCCCTCGAAGATGCCCGGTTGGTAACCACGTCCTCCATGGGCGGCGTCTGCCCCGCTGCCTTGGGAGTGTTGCTCCCCTCTTGGGTGACCCTCTTGATAATGTTCTGAATCATGAGTTCCTCCTGGGCTGCTCTGTTGACGACCGGCTCTGCCGCCGTCGCCAAGGCCCCGAAAGAAGGGATCGTGGGTCTCGACCAGGTCGTGTTGTTGTGCTTGTCATAAAAGTACGTCTTGCCCATTACGTCCTTTGCCGCTGACCATCCCGCTGGTAGGTTTCCCTGATGATGCTGTTGCTGTTGCTGCTGGTGCTGTTGCTGCTGTCCGGGCCGTTGGTGTCGTGGACGAGAGGCAAAGCTCTGGTGACCATAGGCATTGGGCATCCTCTGTGGTTGACTCCCCCTGGGGCCCTTGGGTGCATCAATCACTGCCGTCGGGGTGGCGGGTGTCGACTCCTCTGCCCTGGCAGCAGCACTTCGTCGGTCATCAAAGGCATTCACAGATGGAAGGGACGCATTGGCTGGATCGACCTGGCGTCGGCGGATGCGGTACGCCACCTCGAGCTTGCTCCAGTCACCCAGGAGCTTCTGTGCCGTAGACGAGACATTCTCGTGGGCCGACTGGGTCAGGGGCTCGATGGAGGCCTCGATATTGGAGTCCTGGACCTTGTTGCGCGTGAGGCGCGGGAACTTGTCGAGGATGGAGAGGACCTGCATGACGACATTCTCGTCCTCGTAGAACGTGTTAAGCACCGTCTTGAGAATCTGGTAGGCGTGCATGCGCATGACGCAGTGAATCACACGCTCCTCGTCACACTCCTGTATGCGCTCCAGGAGCTTGACGGCAATCCACTTCTCCTTGCACTGCATCAGGGTGGCCATGACCTTGCGCGCATCTTCCTCGTCCAGGTTGCGCGGCTGGATACTGCTCACGTACTCCTCGTCGTCCTCGTCGGCGCGCTTCTTCCGCGGCTTCTTGGCCACAGAGGTATCCCACCCATCGCCAGGGTCGATGCCTAGCGCCTCCACCGTACCCGGAGGCAGCTTGGTCGCGCGCTCCGTCTGCGTCTTGCCGCCGATGAAGCCCATGCAGTTGGGCTCGCCACAGTAGCACGGCTGGGGCTTGGCGCCGTACCGGTCCACGTTGTAGTTGAAGACAAGCTCTTCGCCGGGCCGGATGGTCCGTAGCGCGAATATGCCCATCCGCAGCTTCTCGCCCACCACCCACTTGTCCACGTAGCAGTTGGGGTTGCATGAGTGGTTGCAGAATCGGCCCAGGTTGCCTTTCTTGGTGGCGTCGACAAATTCGCTCTTGCTAAGAGACATGAAGTAAAAGTGCTTGACACCCTCCTCATCGTACTGAATCATTCGTCGTCGGAAGGTTGGCTCGTTGATGACCTCGCCAATGTACTCAAAGATGAAGTCGTTGGGTCTGAGCTGTGCGTCGCTGCGCAGTCCATACCCCTTCTTCTCCGTCTTGATGACCGACACGCGGGCGTACTCTTTGCCCTGAAATCGCTGGTTGTGGCAGCCATTGCCACAGTTGCCCGTGGAGCTGCACTCCATCTTGGTGGCTCGGTTGATACAGTCTGAATCTTCGCCGCATGCGACATTCTGTCCGTCCTCTGTTGGGAAAGGAATGTTAGCACAATATACTCCTAGGCTGCATCGTACTGTGGTGATTGGTGAACCAAAAAAGGAGGGGTGGGTGGCCTGGGTTGCTTACGCCATTCTTCCCTGCAGTCACAGTCAAAGGCATCGTTATCCGTCGACCCCAGGTTCTTAGACCCATATATACAGTCGGTGATGACCTGGAATGTTTTGCACGAGTCTTGTGTAGAATCGGGGAGGTCGTTGTAGAGCGTGGGTGGTTGTTGCTGTTCGACCTTTTGCGATGATTTGCTGCGCGATAGCCGCGGCGGTTTCTGCGAGTTTGGCGTGTCTGTGCCCGTGCCCGTACCTTCGCTACGCGGTGGCTGCGGCGACATTGTGGTATCCTCTTCCTTGAGTCCTTCTACCTTGACGGTGTTGCCGTTGCCGTTGCCGTTGGCGGGCGGCTGCTGCTGGTGATCCTCGAGTTTTATTCCTCCCATCTTGATGGCTGCATGCTCGTCATCCTCCATCAGAGCATCGGAGGGGGGTGTGTGTTCCACGGCGGGTGGGCAGATGGGCAAGCGATCGATTCGGGATTGGGAGGCGTGAAGCAGCTGTTCAATGTTGTTGCTACGTGCGTCTGACGCACTGACCGTTCAGAGTACGCGCGCTCTCGAGTCAAAGCAGGACTTGGAGCACAGGAACACGCGCTACGAAGCGAAGACGGTCGTTGTGGGAGCTAAGGCGCGGAGAGAAAGAGAGAGAGAGGGCGTCGGTTCCTAGGAGGCGGGAAAAGCCCAAGGACTTTGGTGGGTTGAATTATCGATACTGACGAAAAAAGTCAAATGGCGCAGGCAAGCATTTAAACCAACCAGAACCCACGAGGCGTACAGGATAGATAATAGCAAAAAGGAGGAGAAGGGAAAAATTGAAGGAGGGCGAGTTGGGAAAATTGCAGCAGCAAAAGGAAGTCGTAGAGCGAGACAAGAAGCGCGCGCGCCGGCAAGTCCAACTCAGCAGCGATTTGGCCCAAGGGTACGTACCTACTACCACCGACTTGGCACTTTCTCTGGGCTCTCTCTCTCTCTCTCTCTCTTCGCGCTCTCTCTGCGGCTGTCTGCAGTGAGACTCATCAAACCTCCACTTCCCTCCCCCCAGCAGCTCCATTCTGTCTTCGCGTCTGCGCAACCACCGGATTTTCATAGACCCGTCCATCCGCCGTCGCATTGCCTCTCTTTCGCATCGCCTTTCCTTCCCGCCTTTGACCTCTACAAGCTTGGACATTTCACGTCACGGGAACGAGCATGAGCACCGTCAACTCATTCAAAGTATGAGACTGCTCCTGTGTTTGCACCCATCTAACATCCTCTCTCCCTAGCCATCGTCTGCTTTGTGCAGCGCCAGATGAGATGGCAAATCTGCAGTCGAAGCCGTCAATGGTGCCTGCTCACTTCACACCGGCACTCACACCAAGTATCGAGTCCGACGAGGGGTCTACCAACGGCACAAAAAAAAAAAAAAAAGGAATCGTGGTTCCCAGTGCTAAGTCTTGTGCGCCCTTGTCCGTTGTGAAGGCCATCTCTCATGGGGGCACCTCAGCTGCCAATCCCGTGATGGACACCAAGACCCGATGATCGTGTGCCCTGATCATACCGCGGGAGCACAGGTGCCGAGCGTCACGAACCGAAAACTCTCCGTCTAGGACATTCTGTCGGAACACACCCTCGGGACACTGTGAAATGCCAAGTTGATTGATGCTCGGGGCAACAACTCGTCAGGCACCGCCAAGGGCACGGTAGTTGGTTTTCCTCGCCCGGCCAGGCCAGTGGCTAGGCCAGAAAGACCTGACCGCCATTTGTCACGGGCGGGCAAACATAACCCTGTTCCATCAACCGGGCCAAGCAGGGGCAATATACACACAACGAAGGAGAATGTTAGTAGTAGGCACGAGTACTGCTTCGTTGCATCTCGCGTATTGCTCCGAGGACCAAAGCGCATGCGGGCACCATCCTGTTGGGCCCTGGCTTGGGGAACTTGACCTGGGGAAGCTGGGGAAGAGCCACGTTGGATGCCTGCACATTGCTTCCTGCTGCAGGAACACGACATGAATCCGTATATGTATCGAGCTTGGGCGAGCTCGGGCCTTAGTTTCCATCGAAGCTGGCCGAATTCCAGCAATTCCCGTAGTGATGAACGATTGATGTGCTGTACATGAGTGGGGCCTAGATGCTGTAGTGCCAACTCACTATGCATGGTGTTGAGCCCGTCGGTGCGGTCGTGCCATATATATAAAGCCACGTTGACGCCAGCGAGCGAGATGGCGTAGTTGAAGTTTCCTTTCTCCATTCTTCTGGCTGGTCCGAGAGTTTTGTCAAAGGGTATAAGATGTCGCATCATGTCCTCAGCCCTACAGCCGCCTTGGTTCGAACCTACCGCTCCCTCAGGTTCGCGGCGACCATTTAAGCGTCGAACCCGCCGTGGCCTGTGACGAACCCGTGGATCGTGTGCTGCGCGGCAGCCATTTTCGAGGCCTGATTGGCAAGCAGAGTCCCTTGGCCACAGGTCCTGCCATCCACTCAGAACATCGACTTTCACCGAAGCAAGCAATTTCTGGCTGCACCAATCACATGATGGGACACGGCACCTGCAAGATCTCTCTCCCCGCGCGCGCAGCAAAAAAAGAGGCTAGAGTCCACCCGTGTGCAAGAACTGTGGCTCGAGGTTGCCCGACGGGAACCTGGGAGTGGCTGTCAGTTGAAGTGCGGATACGGGCAGAGAGGCAAAGACATCAGACATCAGACTTCAGACATGCTGCGGGCAGGTTTCCACTCTGGTGGGGGAGACAAACGAGATACCGTATCGCGTCCCAGCCTGCTCGAGCCAGCTGAAGAGGGTGGATGGGAAAAGGTGTCAGGCGGTCCGAGCCACTGCAAGTCGGATTGGCTGCCGTACCACCACCCCCATAGGCCAAGACGCAGCCAACCGGCGGGATATCTGCACGTCAGTCAATCAGGGCCCCCCCAGCATCCAGCATCCCAGGCTTTGAATGCCGGCTGAGGAGGAACACGAGCTGCCATTTCCCTCTGAAAAAAGTCATGGACAAAGAGCCAGAGAGACAATATTGTCACGGTTTACTGAAAGTGACAAAAGAAAGAGAGGGGAAGTAATGAGGTCCTTTTGTCTGACCCTGGTCACCCCGACCAAGCATGAGGGAATGCGACCATGTGCAGCAGCAGTAGCAAGACAAAACTGGGCGCGCGGGAGCAAACGGGAGTGCCTGTGACTGTTCCAGTGAGGTTGCTCCAGTCAGATTATCGGCTGCCTGCTGATCGACCAAGCGTATTGCTGGCTGGCTGGCTGGCTTTCTCTTTGTCGTTTTTTCCTCTCTTGTTCTTCCCAGGATCCCCTGTCTGTCCTGCCCTCTCCCCCCCCGGTTCCCGCATGGCCCGACCATCGACGGCCAGGCGAACCGGACATGCTAACGATGCAAAGATGGTAGCTAGCTGGTGCTCCACCATCTTTAGCATTCGCCCCCCCGCGCTTGATCCATGTCTCACACGAGGCCAGGCCAACACGACAGAGTCACGAGCAGGATTGGACAGGGTTAAAAAAAGAAAAGAAAAAAAAAAGAGGAAAAACTGATGATGAATTTCTATACGAAGAAGGCATCCGTGACAAAGAAGAAAAGGGAGAAGAAGCTATCGGCTACCACCAACCACGAGAGCAACGCAGCCATGAGAGAGAAACAAAGAGGAGAGAGAGAGGAGTACGTACCATCATCTCTTAGCTGGGCCAGCTCCTGGTCATGCGCGCGGGTCGCGTCTACGTTAAGGTGGTAGCGCAGGCGGCAAGAGCCATGGGCAGCAGCAGCAGAGCAGCACCTGCCATTTGACAAATGTCTACTATGTTTTTCTTTTATTACCTGGCAGGTGTGGAAGGGAAGGTGCAGGCTGTCTAGATTACAGGTACCAGTCGTTCCTTCCCCTGGTACATGCCAATACCGGTCGCTCTTTCCTGATGCATCCCCCCCCCCTCCTTCTCCCCTACTGCTCCTTCCCTCCTTCCCACTTATGCTACTGGCCTCCTGCTAGTAATAGTAGCAGTACGGGTATGCACGGTGGTGTAATACTCCGTCTGTATCTCGCTGATCTCTCTACGAGTACTACTCTTTGCCTTCTTCCCCGGCACAAGCACCATCAGAGCCGCCACAGAGCCGCCACCTGAGCTGCCCGTATGAGCCTGCCATCACTTCTTGCAATCCCTACGACGCCTCACATGATACTGTTTCGTGCCCAAGACGTTCAAGCGGCCGCTGGTGTTGAAAGAAACGAAGTCTCCACATACTGACATGGACATCGGACACTCCCATCGGACACTTCTGTTTCTGGGTCTGTTCTCTGACACCCTCTCTCTCTCTGACTAGCCTGTTGTCCTGGATAATATTTACCTGGAGATACGCCATCAACTCAGCCTTGTTCTTTTCTGTTTCTCCTTTTTTCCTGTTTCCACTGATTCTCCTGTTTTCTCTCTTCTCATCAGAGAGGGAACCTTGCTCATTCAGCATATCGCATAACACGTCGTGCTCCCAGGGACATCCCAGTTTCCATTAATACCCCTCCGCGCTTTGCGCGTCGGAAACAAACACCGGCGAGCCGACACGATTGCCCCGCCAAAGACCCTTGCTCCTGACCCCCCAAAGGTTGTCCCGCTAATACAAGTACCATCGCGTACTTTTTGAGGGCGCGTTGCTTGTACGGCACTGTAGAGTGTGTGGTGGAGAGAAGTGGTGACGAGGACGACTACTGGCTACCAAACTGAGCCGGAGTACGGACTGCACTCCCAAACATCTTCTCTGGCTTCATCTCCTGAGGGAGGCCTTTGTGGCTTGACAAACAAGCAAACAGCTACTACATACTAGTAGTACACCACAAGCACACTCTGCCAACTTGCTTACCCTCCCCTGCAACCCCGATCCGGCTTCGATTTTGCCAAGCGCCACTGCCTTCCTGGTGACTCGTCGGGGAAGTTCACGCAAGGCTGCCGGTCGCCCCCACCTACAGCACGGCCTCACTTGGTTCCCCCCCGTCATCCGACACAGCTGCGCCAACCGTTTTCGCAGCCTGCTCTTGACCGGACATCTGTCGTACAACACCAAAAAAGATACAAACTCGACTTTATCCGTTTCATCATCGCATCAGCGGGCCCAAATTTTCGATATCCAAGCAGTTGCGCGCGTGTCTTTGGACTCTTCCCCCATCCAGCCACACTGCGGTTGCCTTGTTGGTCCCGTCTAGGCGCACCAGAGGTCGCTCGCAACGCGCAACCACCAACTCTACGCTCCTTCGACCATCAACCTGCAAACAGACCTGCCTGCACGCCCTGACCGGACTATAAGTTGCGCTAGCAGCCGGGCCGTACCGGGCTTGTGGACTCTGAACCGTCGTGGACTATCGCCAATGCCTCGGAGCAAGACCGATAGAGCCAAATCCCAGTCGCCGACAGACTGTTTATCGCACTGATGGGGAGAACCGACAACATGATGGACTATTCGTTGGCAGAGCACGAAAAGGTAAGCCATAAACACCAGAAAAAGATGACCCTGTCCTTCAAGTTATGACTTCGACTGACCACGACTTGACTTACAGCGTTTCGTGCTGGCCGAAATTATTAAATCCAGCAGACTCGACGTTGAAACACTGGCCATGTTTGTTAGAGACAACCGCATCGAGCCGGACTGGTGGAACATGCAGCTACCCCCTAGTATGTCGCACAATTCTGTCCTCCCATACCACGCCTTTCTCTCTCATACTAACAGAGGACTGCAGGGCGCAACATGAACCAGTGCGTAGAGGCGGTAGACCGCATGGGAATACCCCCGTCGTTGAAACGCAGGTCTTCCAACGACTACGCCGAGCACTCTTCCAAACGCACCGCTACAACAAACCGCCCTGGATATCCTCCCCCTGTACCTGTCCAACCTAGCTACCCATATACGCAACAGCCAGCTCCGCCTCCACACGGCGCCATCCTTCCACATCCAGGAATGTCGGATTACCGACAACGCCGCCCAGAAACGTCAGCAGGAGATAATAAACCCGATGCGCCAGCCCCCAAGAAGAGAGGCCGTCCATCGCGAGCAGACAAGGCAAAGAGGGATCTTCAGCCCATCTTACCCCGGCCGCTCGCCCCGCAAGTCTCCCGTCCTCCCCGATTCTCGCCAACTTCGCATATATCAGAAGTACCCCCTTCGTTTAGCAACGGCCTCGCACCCCTGGCTCCCAAGCGCAACACACTCCCAGCCCTGCTCAGTCCGGTCGTGACAGGTGCGAGACCCATAACACCGCCGGAATTATACGTCACAGCAAAAGGGACGCTGAGTAGTCCCCGACCTCCCAAGTCTGGTACCTTGTCGCCGCTGCGTGGGGAAAAACCTCGTCCACATTCAGCACAGGAGAATGGGAGTATAAGACACCTGGGGCATCCTGGGTCACCTCCACGTAAACGACTGGTGGTGGAGTAGTATGCTTCTTCCTCTTCCATTCGTTCTTTCTCTCTTCCTCTATTGTTTAGGCATTTCTTTATCTCCACATGGCAGATGATATCCTTTTTCGTTTCTTTGTCAGGGCATGTCATTTTTCTTCTTTCCTTATACCACTCATAGCATGTTTGATGTTTTGATCATTTCTATTCTATATCCATTCCTTTCTTCTCCAATGAGATCCCTTTCTCTCTCTTTGTTCTTTTCTCCTTCTTCATAACTTTCTCTTTATTCTAGTTCTTTTCATTGCACATTTTGATATTGGAAACATGATATACATGGTATGCATACGGGCAGGCTCTCTCTTTTTTTTTTAAGCAAGGGTGGAAAGGGAATATAGACGCGAATTAAAGCATATACGCATTACTCGTCATCATTGAATGTAAAATGTCAGGTGTCTTTCTAAACATGCAGCATGCACTCTCAGTTATATCGCCAAAATCCTTTTTTATATATCTTCCGTTAAATAAAACGCTGAAACATGTTCCTTTTATTCTAGAAACGTGTTGAAACCAAAGGCATGAACAAAGGACATGCAAACCAAATGTGCATAAAGAAAAAAACGTGTCGTGGCATGAAGGGAGGTACCATCCCAATCCCAATAGGGCAATAAGAAATCAGAGGGCAAAAAAAAAAAAAAAAAGAGGGTAAAAGAGAAGAATCAAAGAGACTTGGCAATCTTGTCAAGAACACCAAGAAGGATATCAGCATGAGTCTCCTGGAAGATGAGCATAGGACGAAGACGAATAGCCGAGGCACCACAGCCGCCGATATTGACGCCCAGCTTCTTGGCCTTGGCGAGGAACTCATCACGCTTAGGACTGTCGAACGAGATGAAGGTGCCCTGACCCTTTCCGCGCAGGTTGGCAAAGTGCGCAGGGTAGCGGGCGGCCAACTCCTCGAGACGAGAGTAGAGGTAGTCTCCCACGCGGGCGGTGTGGGCGACGAGGTCGAGACGCTCAACCTCGGCGAGGATGCCGCGGAAGAGGAGGGCGCGGACGGGGTCGCCCATCCACGTGTTGAACTGGCGGTAGGGCTTGTTGGGACGGAGGTCGGGGAGGCTGTAGTAGAAGCCGGCGGCCTGGGCCTTCTTGGAGAAGGTGACCATGTCCGGGGGGGACTCGAGGCCCCAGTGCTCGTGGGCCCAGAAGCGGCCCGTGGCGCCCACGCCGGTCTGCACCTCGTCGACGATGAAGAGGACGCCGTGGCGGGCGGCGAGGGCGCGCAGCTTGCGGAAGTAGGACGCGCTGGCGTGGTTGTCGCCCCCCTCGCTCTGGATGGGCTCGATGATCATGGCGGCGGGAGGGAGGGGCCACGTCTCGATCAGCCTCTCCACCTCGGCCAGGCTGGCCTCCTCGCTCGCCTCGTTCTCGGCCGCGTGCTTGTCCAGCGGGTACTTGAGCTCCGGGAAGGGGGCCTGCGGCCAGTTGAAGGCCGGGATGTCCACCTTGTGGATGGGCTTGGAGCGCGTCGTGGAGAGGGAGCCGAACAGCCGGCCGTGGAAGCCGCCTTTGAACGACATGATGGACAGCTCTGGGCTTCCGGGGGCGGCGTTGTCCATCGACGACGAGAGCTCCTCGGCCGTGAACTCGACGTCCTGGCCGCCGCGCTCGCGCTGACGACGGTACATGAAGGCCGCCTTGTAGGCCGTCTCGTTGGCGTCGGACCCGGCCATGGCGGTGAAGACGTTGTCCAGTCCCTTGGGCGCTGCCCTGAGGATGCCCGTCTCCAGAATGGCCGCCCACTCCTTGGACGGGAAGTTGCCCAGGGCCGGACGGTTGATGATGGCGTCAATCATGTCGGGCGTGGCTGCTGCCTTGGCCAGCTCGGGGTTGTTGTACCCCACTGGGATGGAGGCGATCTGGGCGAAGCTGTTGTATATATATGTGAGCATTGAGATTCATAAAAACAGCCAATTGAGGCGAGGCGAAGCCGAGGAGTAAAAAAAAAGAGAGAGGCAAGGCGAGGCGAAGCCGAGAAGTAAAGAAGAAAACTTACACGTCAAGGAAAACATTCCCATCTCCATCAACAAGGTAGTTCCCCTTGCTGCTCTTGTAATCAGCCAGGATATTAAGAGCCCTCGTATCAAACACCTGGTTAAGCTCCTTGGCCAACTTTTGATTCTCAGGACCGGGAAAGTCCGTCTTCATAGCCGGCCCAGCAGGTTCACCAGCATAAAAGGGCGTGACAGCTCCCGTCGAGTACAAGGCTCTCGAGGTTGCCGTTGTTGCCATCAAGGTCCTAGACCGGAGAGCAGGCCTAATGGCCGTAGAAGCACGAAACATGGACATGACTGTCTTGCGGTATCTCTGTGCTGTGCTGTGCTGTGCTGTGTGTGTGACTTGTTGAAAGAGAAGCCCCGCGCGGCGCGAATGTCAAAACCAGCTCAACACTCGTTGTCTTATGTGTACGATCCAAAAGAAAAAAAAAAGATGGAAGAGGTTGAAGAAGGAAGATGAAAAAGAGGAGGAGGAGAAATAAGAATTGGGGCCGATGTTCGGTGCGTGCCGTCCAACGTACAATAGCACTGTGGTGTAGTACTGGACGGGTAATGCAGCTCCGGAGGAGGAATACAGTGGTAGTAATACCGACTAACACAGAGAGGGGAGGGGCAATGGCAGGTGCAACCGGAAAGGCCCCGCACCTGGGCTCTTGCCGTAGTCCCGTCTTAGGTGGAGATAGGTAGCTCTTGTCACTGATCAGAGCGGATTTCAGCGGCTTATCAGTTGGCATACTCCACTTTTATCTTGTGTGTCAATCTGTGGGGATTCTATGGGGTCGTATGATTGGTGCGGGGACAACTGTCGATTATGGTAGACGGACTACGAGTATTACAGTCTTTAGTAGTAATATATTTGATGATAGTTTCTCTCTTCAAACTAGTAGTAGAATATTCATATGGAAATCTATTGTATTCTATTAAATAAGAATAGAGTAATAGACTAAAGAAGGAAACAAAAGTAGAAAGTAGTCATTACTTGTCAATTGACTGCTGATGATCCCAAGGGCTGAACAACCATGCATCTCCACCACTCTTATCAGAACAACACAAGCTAATCCACTCCTACCCTGACTCGCCCACATATCACGATACCTACAAGGCAAATACAGAGTACTAATAGTAGCAATGACAATCTATTACCTGTATCGTCTAGTACCTGCAGCAGTAGCAACAACAGTAACAGCATAGTAACTCAAATATTCCATTGCAATGACTAAAAAATCGCTAGACAAGAAAAATGCTATGATTCCAACCAGGTATATGCATATACATCGGCAGAACAAACTCTGCAAAACAATGCGGGGGAGGGGGTAGGAAGATGATTAAAAGTAAACAGAGAAGAAGAAGAGGCTGACAGGATGCCGCATGTTTAAATGAGCAAGAAAAAAGAACAAAGACGTAAAAGATATAGAAAGAAACAAGTATAGGAAAGAAGAAGAAGATGATGAAGGGATAACAAGACCTTACGAATGTCCTTCTTGTTCCTTGACAAACTTGACAAACGACTTCTTATGCATTATACCACCATACTTGCCATCCTTGAGGACACAGACGTACCGTAGTCCAAGCTTGGCAAAACACTCGTATACCAAATCAAGGGGGGACTTGATGTCGAGAGCGACGGGGGCCTGTAGTATTGTCAGAATATGTTTGCACAGAGACGGATCGACTCAAGCTAGAATGCAGGAGATGAGAAAGAAAAGAAAAAGGTAAGACCGAAACATACCGGATCAATATAGGGAGTAAAATCAGTGGGATCCCTCTCCTCATCCGAGTCCTCGCCAATACTGCTCCCAACAGGCCGTTCCATAAGACAGACAGCCGTATCCTCATTCTCAATCTGGTCAAGCGCAAACTGCAAGTCGGGGGCGGGGATGAGACCAACGAGCACGTCGTCTCGAATAATCGGCAGTCCGCCGTCAATCTCGCCCGCGCGGTGGAGCAGCTCGAGCTTCCTGCGCAGGTCGGCTGCCTCCACGACGGGGCTCTGTGTAATGTCAATGACCCGATCGCGACGAGTGCGCGGTACAATGTCGGCCAGGTCGCCCGTGAAGATGGGTTTATGCTTATTGTCGAGGAAGGGGTACGAGTTCATGTTGGTCAGGAGGTCGTAGATGCTGTTGGGCTCGATGGCGTCGGCCGTCCACTTGGCCACTAGGACCGTCAGCGAGAAGGGGAGCACGTAGTCGAGGCTGCCCGTGATCTCGAACAGGATGACGGCCAGCGTGACCGAGAGCCTGGTCACGCCGCACATTGTCGCTCCAGCCGCGATGAGCCCATACACGCCCGGCTGAATGCACGTCCCGTCCATATCGGTGGCGCAGGTGCCCCAGATGGGCCAGTCGGGCGTGGACAGCACAAGCCACTGCATCAGGTGCCCAATGATGCGACCCATCAGACCACCAATGACCATGGAAGGAATGTAGATTCCAGCTGGAACTTTCTGTCAAGGGGTTAGCGTGTGCTCTTAACATGATCATGACGAACCATAACAGGGCAAGGGAAACGGGGTAGCCCAAAAGCAAACTTACAATGCCAAATGCAACAATTGTGAGGACGAGCTTGATCAAGAACGCAATGATGAGAGTCATAATAATGGGCGGAATGTCATCGACCGAGCTTGGACACAGGCCAAGCTCGTCCTTGTCAAGGTTGGGATTATCACAAGGCGAAGCGAGGTTAAGGAGAAGTTTGGCAACAGGAAGCTTGGCCAAGACGTTCCAGTAGCTCGACAGGCCCGTCACAAGCGCCACCAGAAACACCTCGAGCATGGGGTACTTCTTGATGAGTCTGATGCGCCTGAAGCTCTCGGCCCAAATCTTGGAGGCCTTGATGAACAGGGCACCCAGAGCACCGCCCAGGATGCCCGCGATGATGAAACCCACGAGCTCAAAGTACTCCCAGTCAACAAGGTAGCGCACCTCGAACATGACAATTTTGTGCGTGCCGTACGGGTTGAGGAACTTGAGCGACAGGGCGGCGATGATGCAGCAGAAGAAAGTGCGAAAGAGCGTCTTTGCTGGGAAGAAATACGACACCTCTTCGAGACTGAAGAGTACGCCACCCAGCGGAGCACCAAAGGCCACAGTGACACCCGCGGCGGCGGCGGCAGAGAGGACCTCTCGTCGCTTGCCATCGTTGCGGTCGTACTTGGAGAAAAGGCGGCAGGCAATGTTGCCCACGCACGTCGCAATGTGCACGTAGGGACCCTCCTTGCCAATGCTCAGACCCGACGAGACACTGAGGATCAGAGCGAGCATCTTGACCAGCAACGTCTTGAGACCCAGAAACCCGTGCAGCACAAAGCCACTGAGAATAACGCGCACCTCAGCGACACCGCTACCCGCGGCAGAGTAGTATATCATCGGGGAGCTCTGCTGGGAGGCTTCGGCGGCACGGCGGGGGCTCGCGTCGTCGTCCGTGCCCAGGTCGTCGGTCAGGGTAGGTGCCGGTGCACCTTGCGCACCGAGGTCCTCGTCGAACGTCGTCATGCGGTACGCCGATGGGACAATGGTCTTGGTCCACAATGTGACCCAGCACGAGAGGAGCGACAGGCCAACGACACAGACGAGGTAGACTGTGAATTCAGTCCCCTCGTCACCAAAGGGACGGGAGTTGAATACACTGGACCAGCTCTTCCACTCAGGGCATTGCTGTAAGGACTAGGTCAGTATGCTGTGATAGGTCACGGGGGTATCGTATTAAGGGTTGGCACACACCTTTTCCGGCAGATACCACTGGCCACTGCAGTACCCGTACTTGAAGTCGAACACGGTAGCCTCCGAGACGTTGACGACGTAGGCGACGAGGGCAATAATGAATCCCGACAGGGCAGACAGGATCCAGCCCTGTACGCCATCGAGCATGACGCTCACGCGGCCGATGAGCCCCTTGCGATTGCGCAGGGCCTTGACCCGATACGAGTCGGCAATGGCATCGTGGACCCAGTCAGTGCTAGTAAACTGGTCGTACCAGACGCGGTCGTCCGGGAAGATGGAGCGCTTGGACTCTGCAAGGGGGTCGCCCGTAGTGCTGCCGGTGGCGCTGCCGCCGAGGGCGGGCATAAATCGGTGGCTGTATGAGCCATGGCGGCTGTGGTGACGGAAGCTGCCTGTTTGCCATTATCAGTCTGGCTGAACAGTAGTACTCGCCGGGAGGTCAAAAGAAGAGGTCATACCTGTGTAACTTTGATTTCGTGTGAGAAGAGGAGAGTTAGAACGGTTGTGGAAGCGGATACGTGATCTCGAGGTGCTCAGGAGCGGGGAGCGTTCGTCGGGGCCGACTGAAGCAGAAGGATCGGCAGACAGGTTCCGTCCGAATCGGGGCCGTGAACGGCGTCCGACTACGGGTGATGGTGGCTGAGACACGGGATCGTGTATAACATCGTCGTCGTCCATGTTGTCGGTGGTGATGCCCTCGCAGACTGTTTATCGCGGTGCGGAGGCGAGAGAGAGGGAGAGAGGGTTATCAAGATCACAGTCCCGAGGTGGGAAGCTGTATCCAAAGGACCGGCCTAGCGTTGTCGGTGTCACCAGGGCTAAAATGACGTAGCCGGGTTCGATAATAATGTGACAAGTATGAGATAATAATAGAAGAACCCGAAACGGTAATTGTCAACAAGAGCCGTGAGTGCAAATATGCTTCTCGGGAGGTTATCGGAGGGAGAGGTGGTCGGCCGAGACGTTTCGGGGGAGCGGGGGGTTGGAATGCGTCCCAAGACGAAGAATGTTTTGTACCCAAGAGAGAGCGT
>FYEV01001790.1:585218-595989 GCA_900188565.1 Geosmithia flava
GGGGGGGGGGGAGGAGAGAAGGTGAAGAGGCGTGCACTGCAGAGGCCTTGGCGGGTCAGAGTGGACGAAGTTGGTGAGACTGACGGAGATCGTGACCAGATGGAACGAAGGAGAGAGGGAGGGAGGAAGAAGAGAGAGTTGAGAATAGTCTTTGGAGACGGAAGGCGTGTCTTGGTTTCACCGTTCACATGGTTCTGGTGCTCACTGCTGGGTTCCGTGCTGGGTGGTGCTCTGCTGGGCGTGAAGTGGGAAATTGGTGGGTCACGGTCACGACACCGGAGGCAGGTGACGAAAGATGGGGCTGTAGATTGGCAGAGCCGTAGCCTGTACGAGTACGAGTAAGCTGTAATACTCCGTAGCACAAGGAGGGAGGACAAGAACTCTGACAGATTACCATGGCAAGAGGCGAATTTAGCTACTACTGGTAGTATCACTACTACTACTACTCGTTTACCTGCAGCACGACCAAGGCAGTAACAAATCCTTATCAGCTGTCACCCAGGATCATCACCTGTCTCATCAGACCCAGTGCCATTTTGCCGGATATTATCATGATGGATGGTACCCTGAATAACCGGAACCCTGATGTGCGTCTCCAACTGCCAACTACGGAGTTACGTATCACTGCTGGCATTCTGCTGGCATGGATTCTGCTGCGCTAATGACGTTGAGCACGTAATAACGGAGCAACTATGCATGCTAGACTGGACCGGACTCTAGTACGGAGCACCATAGACAGGAAGAGTCGCAGCGAATACGGATCATTAACGGTGCACGCCGAAGCCTACCTAGCATGGACGTATTACACGGGGCGCTGTAATATGGACCACAGGGCACTGACTGTACCACTAACACCACTGTAATACCCCATACTCGTAGCGTGTGTCAAATCCCCCCGCCCGCTGCTGACAGTTAACGGCCGTTTATTGAGAATAATCCACTCCATGTCCGTAATAAACCCTGCCAGCCATCTTCTTTCCTTCTTTTTCATCACCTGAGCACAATCACCATCACCACCATCATCACATCTCTCTTCTTGCCATAAAATCCGCCTAACATAAACACCTTGCATCACAGATTCTCCAGATACGCTGCCGTCGTTTCAGCGTCAAATCCAAAAGCAATGTGCGCCATCCGATTAATATAGCGTTCATCCTGGTGTGGCACGTCCCCTAGCCTGCAGAAATAGGCGAATATTCTTGATGCCGGACTCTCCAAGGTATCTGCTAAATGCTGGCCATCTGTAGCCGGAACCCCCGGGGGGGAAGATTGCTTCAACTTCTCGCGGTACAACTGCCTCGACACAACCTGCCGGGATACAATACCGTGCGCGAGATGCTCAGGATGCTCCAGGGCACTCTTGACATTGACATCCGACCACAACAGTGATAGAGGCATAGGGTAGTTGTTCACCTGCCAGGGAGCAGTTTGGGAAAACTCCCAGTCAATGATGGCGACAAAGTTCAAGTTTGCATCGACCAGAATGTTCTGCGTGCCGAGATCCATATGGTTCAGGGGATATCCCGTCTTGTCGTCATCCCCAAACAATGGCGTGGAGTGCACAATGTCGAGAAAGCAGAGTGCACCGAGCTCAGCGAACTGCGATTGGATATCAGTGTCTGGTGCCTCGCGCGCCTGGCGCAGAGCCGCTTCCCCAAGCGCAGTAAAATAGTCGGCAGAATTGTCAAAGGGCCCCTGCGAGGTGAGACCTTGATCAGCAGCAGAAGACACCTTGCCTATGACGGGCTCCCCATCTTCGGTGATGTCTGAGATGGAGCCGATCAGAGGGTGTTTGATCCTTGCCAAAGACGTTTGGACTTGTGCCCACTGGGCCATGACGTGCTGCTGCTTGGGCAACTAGAACATCTTGTTACTCAGTAGATCTACCCCAAGTCTGATCATCATGGACTTACAGGCAGACGGCAGATATCGTCGACGACATCGAACAACGTGTTGCCGTAGAAGCCCTCCATGAGCATGTACGAGGCGCCAACGCGACCAGCCAGCAGCGATCCGGGTGGCTCATAAGCGTACACGCGGGGCACGGTAATGTCTCGTGCGAGCTTCTTCCTGACAAAGTCCATGGTTGCTATTTCGCATGCGACCGCGTACTTCTCATCCTCGTCGTTCAAGTTGGGTGGGGAGTCGGGGTGAGGTGGCAGACGCACGCGAGCAATCACAAGGTCGCCCTCCTCGTCGCTAATCATCTCGAAGCAGACCCAGTACTGTCCCGCGGAGAAGGGCACGCTCATCCTCAGCTTCCGCCGCGTAACGTCCTCGGAATGGTCCAGCAGGGCCTGCCTATCAAGGTTGTTAACGGCCCCCTCTAGTCTCTCACGCATACCACCGTAGTCCCATCCGTGATAGGACGTCCATCGTCGGCTTGGGGGCTGGAAGGCCATTGCGAGGGTGTATCATGAGGGCTTTTAGGTAGTGACGTGTATCCTTTGTCGATTACCCAGGCGTATGAATGAAGACGGATACAGGAGTTCTATCCAAGTATGCGTGCTAGCAGACTGAAGCGAGGCATGAAGCCATGTTATATATTCGAACAGAAGTAGCACAGCGACCATGCGTAGTTGGACAGGAGCTGGATACTACGTGCCAACTCTCTGTGCAAGGGAGCCATGTCATGACGGACACATCATCTACGGTGAGTAGTAATGCTTTGAATCACCAACACAGTGGTACGAGTACACTGCATCTTGTTTTGGAATTTGCACGCTGGTGGTTCCTTCCTTGTACAAGTGGTTTGACGTGTGGAGGCGCCTTGAACAACGGTAGCACTTACATGAGTTGGCGTTTTGTTTCCTCTTGCAGAGATTGGGAGTACATGTACTCCGTACCCTTAAAATTCATTGATTGTGGCGTTATGGCCATAAGCCACATACTCCACAGTACTAGCCACAGCTTTGACTTGATATGTCTTATCTTATCGCCAGTCAGGAAATTTTCCAATCGTCTCGCTCTGTCCCACTGTACATTTTCTTCACTTTGCAGGCCATTCAACTACAACACGGAACAGCGCATCCAATTATTCACAAGCCCTGCATTGGACCGATTTTTGCAACTGCGCTTCAGTGCTGTGAAAATCAACCAGGAATCATAAAAAATGGCCAAGAAGAGAAAGGCCACCGGCCGCCAGGGCCAGCCCACCGGCCCCAAGGAAGTCGACAGCGCCGATGCCCGTCTAGGCCCCGTCACCACATACAAGGATGTCGCAGACTCCGAGGACGAATTCTTCATGGAGCGCGATCGCCTGATGCTCGACGACGAGCCCGACTCCAAGCGCCGCAGGAGGCACGACGACGATATCGAGATGTCGGACGAGGAGATTCTCGGAGATGACGACTCTTCTGACGAATCCGACGAGGAGCCAAAGAAGAAGCAGGCTTCCAAGTCGAAAAAGAAGAAGGCCGTCGACTCGGATGACGACGAGGGAGAGGAAGAGGGACAGGAGGGCGATGAAGGGTGGTGGGGATCGTCGAGAAAAGAATACTACGACGCCGACAACATCGAGACAGAAGGCGACGCCCTGGAGGAAGAGGAGGAGGCCAAGCGCCTCCAGCAGAAGAAATTGTCCAAGATGACGGACGAGGATTTCATGTTCGACGAAAGCGAGTGGCTGGCTGCTGGCGACGACAAGGACGGAGACGACAAGGACGAGCCCGTCACCGAGGTGCTCAAGGATGTCGAGATCACCGACGACATGGGCCCCCAGGAGCGCTACCGCATGCTCAAGACACGGTACCCCGAGTTCGACCATCTCGCCGGGGAGTTGCAGAAGCAGAAGTCCCTGCTTGACGACCTGCGGACCGCCGCCAAGATCCAGGGCGCCAAGTCCCTAGAGGCCGTCAAGTACTGGGTTCTGGGCTGCTACGTCGCCGCGCTGGCAAGTTACTTTGCCGTCCTCACATCGCCCGCAAGGGATGCCTCCAAGGCCAACAAGACCATGGACCCGTCGGATCTGCGCGACCACGACATCATGGAGACGCTAGTCAGCTGCCGTGAGGCGTGGAACAAGATCAAGGACCTCAGGTCGACACGCAGCGGCGCACCAGAGGAGGAAGAGGAGGATGAGGGTGTCCTGCCCGTGGTGCCCGAGGAGGTTCCCGAGTCTACCATCGTCGACAGGAAGGCGAAGAAGGCTGCCAAGGAGGCCAAGAAGAAGGAGGCTGCCTCCGCCAAGAAGAGGGCCGCCAAGGCTCGCGAGCTGGACGGCACCGTGGCCGACCTGTACGACCTGCCTCTGACCAACAAGAAGTCCAAGAAGCAGAGTAGCAAGTCGGCCGCCGAGGCCCGCGGTGACGACTCAGACTCCGACTTTGGCGAGGAGACGACGCTCGACGCCCGCACAGCCGCCGAGAAGGCCGCGCGCAAGAAGAGCCTCAAGTTCTACACGTCGCAGATCGCGCAGAAGGCCAACAAGCGCGCCGACGCCGGCCGCGACGCAGGAGGCGACATGGACATTCCGTACCGCGAGCGCCTCAAGGACCGCCAGGCCCGCCTGCTCAGGGAGGCACAGGGCCGCGCGCAGAAGACGTCCCGCCGCGGCGCCGACCTGGACCCCAGCAAGGACAACGGCAGCGACGACGAGGACACCAAGGCCAAGGCCATGCGCGACGACGAGGACGAGTACTACGACATGGTGGCCAACAAGTCGAGCCAGAAGAAGGAGGACAAGGCGGCGCGCAAGGCGGCCCTCGCGGCGGCCACCAAGGCCGACAGGGTGGTGGAGAAGGAGGAGATTGACGAGACGGGCAAGCGCAAGATCACCTACGCCATCGAGAAGAACAAGGGTCTCACGCCCAGGAGGAAGAAGGAGGTGCGCAACCCTAGGGTCAAGAAGAGGATGCAGTTCGAGGCCAAGCAGAAGAAGTTGGCCAGCATGAAGCCCATCTGGAAGGGCGGCGAGCCCAAGGGCGGGTACCGGGGTGAGCTGTCTGGTATCAATACTGGTGTCATCAAGAGTGTCAAGCTGTAGGTCAAGAACGAGAGAATTTTATATACATGATGCATTTTTATTCCATTTTCAAACCAACGTATTTTTGTAAAAAATTACTGTGAACAATGGTTATTATGACGGTGCCCAAGTAAGTCCTGCCTAGTACCACTTGTAAGGAAGCGCCCCACGTACCAAATAATATGGGGCCAGATCATCACCAACTCAACGTCGACTCTACACTACATCCCTCACAACCAGCGACAAAACACCCTAACACACGAGGGGGGAAGAGGAAACAGCGAGAGCAGCCAAAAGACACCGAAACGGACGATTGAGCGAATCTAGAATACGGTCGAAAACCCCCCGTCGACAAACAATCGCCCACAATGGCGACCCCCGACCCATCAACCCTCACCTCAGCCGCCGACATCTTCTCCGGCGGCCGCACACTCCCCCAGATCCGCGCCATCCACGACTCCCTACACGTCTCCATCGAGGAGAAGGCCAGCCGTCTACGAACCCAGGTGGGCAGCTCGTACCGCGAGCTTCTAGGCACGGCCGACACCATCGTCCAGATGCGCGGGGACAACGAGCGCGTGCAGGAGCTGCTAGGCGGCATGGGCAGCCGATGCGGCCGCGCCGTCGTCGGGTCCAAGGTGTCCGGTTTGGCGGACTTTGTGCAGCGTGACGACGACCACCACACGAAGAGGGGGATAGAGCAGGCTGCAAGGGTGAAGCTGCTGGATGCGTGCGGTCTCGTGGTGGGACGGCTGCTCAGGGGCGGCGCCAACACAGAGTCCAGCAGCAGCAGCAGCAAGGGAGACAGGCTCATCCTGGCGGCCAAGGTGCTCGTTCTAAGCAGACTCGTCATCAAGGGCCTCGGGACGGCGACGCTGGATGCCCACCTGGCACGACAGGTCGAGGCGTCCAAGAAGGCGCTCGGCAGTCTGCGACGACGGCTGCTACGCCAGGTGGAGAAGGTGCTCGGGGCGGTGACACAGGACGAGGACAGGGACCAGGTCGTCAAGGCTCTGTGCGCGTACAGTCTCGCAACGAGCTCGGGGGCTAAAGATGCGCTGCGGCACCTCCTGCACGTGCGGGCTGAGGCCATGGCCATGACGCTGGATGGCGACGACAACAGCAGAGAGAAAGACGAGGCCAGCTGCGTCATGGTCAGCTTGGCACTATACACGCGCAGTCTGCTGGACGTGCAGGCCATCGTGCCGGCTAGGCTGTCGCAGGCCATGGCACAGCTCAAGAGCAGGCCGCTGCTCGAGGACCCGTCGCTGAAGCAGCTGTACGGCCTGCGGCTGGACGTGTACGAGCACTGGTGCAGCGACGAGATGCAGTACTTCACGCCATTCATCCGCCACGACGACCTGGACGGCAAGCTGGCGCGGGAGATGCTGGCGGGCTGGTCCAAGAGGGGCGGGGCGGTGCTCCTGGCGGGCCTGAAGGCGACGCTGTCGCACACGACCGAGTTCAAGGCCATCATGGACCTGCGCAACTCGGTGCTGCGGCTGTGGATACGCGACGGCGGACGGGCGCGCGGGCTCGACCCCACCATCATGCAGGACGAGCTGCGCGACGTCATCAACGAGCGCATGCTGGCCGTCCTCGAGGCCAAGGTGGCCAAGCTGCACCTCGTCGGCTCAGAGGTCCAGTCCACGCTCGAGACGTGGAAGGACGGCGTGACGGACCAGAACAAGCATCTATGGGGCGACGACGACGGGCAGGGCTACGAGGATACCCTGGCACAGGCCGGCGCGGGCCCCTTCCTCCGCGAGGTCGTCACCCGTCTGTACGGGCGCAACGACGCCGTGTCCAAGGCCGTCGAGAGCTACAGGGCCTGGTTCCGCATCACGGACGACGTGCGCGACGTCGTCGCCTCGCTCACCCGCCAGCGCTGGGACAATGACGTCGACGAGGTCGAGGACGAGGACACCATCGACGCCAGGCAGCAGGCCCTCAGCCGCGACGACCCGGACACCCTGCAGACGACGCTGCACAAGTCCCTCGACGCCGCCTTTGCCGACCTGGAGAAGCAGCTGGCCGACCTGTGGGCGCCCAGGTCCGACAGCGGGCCCGTGGCAGTCTACTTTGTCCGCGTGCTGCGGGACATCCGCACCCAGCTGCCCGACCGGCCGTCTACGGTGGACTTTGGCCTCTCTATGGTCCCCGAGCTGCACGCTACCATGGCCAAGGCCGTGTGCGAAGAACCCCTGGATGGATTCTCCGACGCCGTCCTCAGCGGCAGGACCGTCGTAGGCAGGATCCTCTGGGAGGAGAGCGGTAGCGGCAGAGATGCCCTATCTCTACCTACGCAGTCGTCGCCGGGACTGTTTGGCTTCATGCGCGACATGTCGGCTGCCATGGGCGAAGCAGGTACGGATCTGTGGACTCCAAGTGCCGTGGGTGTGGTCAAGAAGCTGCTCGGTGAGAAGCTGGTGGCTGCGTGGAGGGAGGAGCTCGTCAGACTGGAGGACGAGGATGACAAGGACGACACGGACGAGGGGAAACTTGGCGAGCTGCGCATCCAGTGGCTCTTTGACGCAATGTACCTCGAGTGCTGTATTGGCAGCGGCAGTGGGGAGATGAAGGGTCTTGTGGATGCACTGCGCGAGGCGGTCGATCTTGATGAAGCGTCGCAGTCACGTATAGCAAAGTCTGCAGAGGCGTTTTGGCAACGGACAAGTCTCTTGTTTGGACTTTTAGCATAAACCACGCGCATGTATATATATACCATCCCTTCTTCACCAAAATCCACATGAATTCGACTATTAAAAACATCATTTTCTGGAAGAAAAAAAATAAACAGTCCAGAGAAAACACACAGCCTAGAGCTTATGCCTCTTCTCCCCCGAAGCAATCTTGCGGAACTCCTCCTGCGGCACACCCTTGACGAACCTATCCAGCCCAGCAAAGACCTCATGAACATTCTGCTGATGGACGATGTCCATCTCTGGCCTGCGAATGAGCTTCTTGATGCCGATGAGCGACTCGCCGATGAGATGAGGTCCCAGACGATCATCCACCTCGCGCATCACGCGGTCGCGGAACTCGGCATCCCCGCCCCTCTCCGCAGTGGGGAAAATGGCATTGACGAAGCCGCACTTCTCCAGCTCCGGGGCGGTGATGCGCTTGCTCATGATGAGGGCCTCGTTGGCCTTGGCCACGCCAAGACGCTGGACCAGGGCTCGGGAGGCACCACCCTCGGCCACCAGGCCCAGCGAGGAGAAGGGCGTGAGGAGGAAGGTGTGCGGGGCGGCGTAGACGAAGTCGGCGAAGGCGACGAGGGCGGCTGACAGGCCGACGACGGGCCCGTTCAGGCCAACGACTAGGATCTTGGGGTGTGTGCTGAAGGCGTGGCAGGCGTTTAGGTTGAAGGCTACGAAGTTCTGGAGCCAGTGCTTGTGGACCTCTGCGTCTTCTGGGACGCTTCGGGTTATGGATACGTCGGCGCCTCTGTTCGGGGAGGTCAGTCAGATATGGCATAGAGAGAGAGGAGAGATGGAGACGGAGGGTGTGTGGGTAGAACATACGCGGAAAAGTATCGTCCCTTGGCTAGTAGGACAGTCACAAAGACTTCGTCGTGAGTGGCAATCTCACGAAGCTTCTGGGCAATGTCATAGTAGTTTGCCTGATTTAGGGCGTTGAGCTTCTTCTCATTGTCAATGGTGATGACGGCGACGCGGCCGCGATACTCGAGAGAGATGACGGGGGGAGCTGAAGGAGTCATTGCGTTGTGCTGTGGTGGATGTTTACAGTGGGAGGGAATATGTAGACACGGATACAACGGGATTATAATACAATTGACGAGGGTTTGGGTGAGTTATCGTTTCATCTATCCTGATGAAAATGATGATGTTGAATGAAACTGGTTGAAGTGGCATAAGAGAGACCGCGAACCCCGGGGACCCCACTCTCCGCCAAATTGAGCCTCGGCCTGAAATGTGGGGAGATGTACCGAGGCCAAAGGCGTATTGGCAGTAACACTAATCCGAGTACATACATCAATACAGGACATAATAGATGATGAAGACTACTCACATAGGCTTGCCCTATATTGTCGAGCATGTTGACTCATTTTTGGGAGGTTTTCTTCTTGAAATAAAATGTATATACAATGCTCTCTACCGTCTAAACAGAAACACTTTTTACCAAACATGCAACAACTCATCATCGCCTCTTGGGAGCAAGATGCCTCTGCTTGGGGAAATCCAGAGGCAGCGAGAGCCTTCCGACATGGACGGTCCTCCCCTCAGCCTTGTTGGAGATGGGCTTGACCCTTCCGCCAATCTCGTGGAAGTACTGGTTGATGGTCTTCTGGTCGACGCGCAGGTCGTCTCGGAGGTTCTGGGTGTCGACCTCGTAGTTGTCGACGATGCAGGCGAAGGTGCAGCAGTGGCTCATGAGCATGTCGATGTGGAACTTGCGCATGACGCCCGCGTCGGAGAACTTGCGGCGGATGTTCTCGACGACGGCCTCGGGCGCCGGCTCGAGCAGCTGGTGCAGCTTGTCGCGGGGCGGCAGCTGGCGCGTACCCCTCTCTCGTCCGGGTTTGGTGTTGAGGTACATGAGAAGGACGAAGTAGAAGTAGCGCAGGACGCGCAGGCGCGTAATGTCGGCCTCGTCGCCGTCGGCCGCCCCGCCAGCCACCCGGTTCACCCGGTTCGCCACGAAGCGCGACATGACCTGCACGCCCTCGCGGTGCTGCACCTTCTCCTGCCACTCGCGCACGGGCACCAGGTTGAGCACGTCGGCGCCGATCATGGCCCGCGGGTCGTACACGTCCTCGATCTCCGTGGCCTCCAGGTTCGGGCGGGGCGCGGGCTTGGCGTCGTCCACCGCCGCCTGGAGATCCTCGCGCGACGCCATCGTCGATGTCACTTCCCCGACTGAGGTGAGCATGGCCCGCGACGCGGCGTCGATCTTGGTCGGCTCCTCCTCCTCGCCTTGTTTCTTCTGCGGTGCGATGGCGTTGAGCACGTTTGACTCGATGGCCTTCTTGGCCTTCTTTGTTCCGAAAATCTGTCCCAGTTCCGTCTTGCGATCCATCATGGTCTGGTTTTGTTTTTGGTTAGTATCCTCATGTCTGCTCTGCCGTGCTCTCTTATAGTATATAACGGAGAAATGGACAGAAAGTATGAAACTCACCTGCTTGAGCTGCTTCTCAGCCGCCTCAGTCTCGGCAGCCTGCTTAGCGCGAACCGCAGCCCTGACAACCATCTTCTTGGCTTCAATGACCTGCATCGATCCAGTCTTGGGGTCCACGACGGCAACATAGTGCTTAACCAGCTGTTCCGATCCCCTTCCCACCTCCTCCTTGGCTGTGTAGTCGAGATTCGGGTGGTCTGTCGAGTGCAGGAGGAGCTCCCTCTGTTGTTGTGATGCCTTCTTGGAGGACTTGCTCCTGGTCTGCGACGTTTCCGGGGATGCGTATGACTGGAAGTTGATGCTCGAAGGGATCTGGATACCTGGTGATGTGGCTTTTCACAATACCAAAAAAACTCACTGTTAGCAAAAAGACAAGTCCCCATTTGCGCATGCAGCAGATATCGTGAGATTTCTTACCTATCACTGGAGGGGAGGACTTGGGTTGAAGTAGGGACGAGACTTTGGACACTGAAGCCGGGGCGACGAGTGCCACCTTCTTGGTAGTCTTGGCTGAGGACTCGCCATCTCTCTTGCGTTTCGCCATTGTGTGTTGTGTGGATATATTCGGTCTTGTTGTGCTGTTGGGACAATTGGAGACTTTTAAAAAAATTGTCGTCGCTTTCCTTAAGGTGGGATATCCTCACCCCGACTTTTTTTTTTTTTTTTTTT
>FYEV01001790.1:596039-607909 GCA_900188565.1 Geosmithia flava
TTAAGGTGGGATATCCTCCCCCCGACTTTTTTTTTTTTTTTTTGTCTCGAATTCCCCGTCTGCAAGAGTCGAGAGAAGCGGCAGAAAAAAAAATACATGTACTTCGGGCCGGCGTTCACCCGGGGCGGTGAGACGACGTGTACTTACCCTGTTGCTGTAGCCCACTGTAACCCCACTTGCCCATTAACGTGGGCTGCGACGACGTCACACACACGCACACATAAATTGAAAGCTCACCATGGATTCACTGTCGCAAATGGAATCTGAACAGGATGCTTGCGGTGATGTTTGATCAATTCTTGAGGTGAAGGATTAACAGTGACCTATTGTCATGGGTATTGAATAGTTTTAGTCTCGCATTTTGGCTGTACAATGGCACCGCTCGTGCGCAAACAAGCTATAAAACCTCAAGACAGTAGGGCCGCGCGCACATATTCTCATAGCAGGAAGGTCACGTCAAATGGACAGAGAAATTGGTTCATGAACAATCATGTATTTTTTGAATTGTTGTTTTAACGTTTCATTGATAAAGTCTGCGTTCTATTGGCAGCTTCTTGAAGACGTCGTCCTGAAAACGCCAGCTTCGCCTGATCCTCCAATTGTCCGTGGTATCTTTCCTCCACAACCGTCAAAAAAACACCGTCCGAGTAAATCATAAGTCCCATCCTGGATGCGAGCATCCGAAACATTTCCCATAATCACCAAGCCGGGCCATCAGTCGAGATGGGGGCGGTAGGTCGTGAAATCATGAAAGATAGGTCTGGGTCAGGTTGTTGCGTGAGGCGCTTATTTGCTGTTGAAGGAAAATCATGGTCAGCATCTGGTTCTTCGAAAGAGTTCCTGGATAGCAGTGTAAAACTTACGAGCGAGCTCTCATCTTTCTTCTCTTGCGCTTGAGGCGACGAACGCGCTTCTTCCTCCATTTGGCTCTCATCTTGAACGATGGTGCTGTTATGTCATGTTAGCATTCTGAATGTCTTTGGTTGCTTGCGCGGGGTTGCACAAAGAAGGCCAATGCAACTTTGGTCATCTTTTCTTTGCAAATCGTGCAAATGCAGTTGGTGCAAGCCATTCCCGCAATGGGGAGATGCCTTGCATCAATGCTAGATGCCCAAAGCCCAAAGGGGGGGGAGGGGTCAACTCACTTGTTCGAGGATGAGAATCGTGTTTGGATGAGGAACGAACAATGCACAGTCAGGCGGGGAGAATTATGACGGTTAAGTCAGAATGGCCGTAGGGTTTAGAACCCGGAGGGGTCACGTGTGGCAATTTTTACGTCACAAACGTCACCATTTAGTGGCTTTCACCCACATTGGTGCGGATTTAGGGTTACACTGTGTTCTTACACTGTAGCCGCTGCTTGCATCAGACCTAATGATGTAGATGGGAAGGAGCGACGAAGATGTCGATCGTACCTTCCCTTGGGGGCTCAATGCCAAAAGCAATGCCAATGGTAGCTGTAGGACGTAATGGAGAAAGCTCTAGACACATTTTTGTTCACATTTGCCCCAAAATTGCCGGTGAATTCTTACGATCAATCCAGCTTGTTCCTTGGTGGCACACGATGGAGCTCCATAGCACCAACAGCTCTCAAGATACTCCAGTAGCTCTGCTGGAATTCTCAGATACCCGGTGTGGCGAAAAGTCCAATGGTGAGCCTTTAGATTGTCACCATGGGTTGATTGCGTGTGCGAGAGACACCCAGTATCCCTCGGGACTTTTTTCTGACAAAGAGTTGCCCAGAGACGATACCGATCTGGGACCATGACATACTCAAGATTGGGCGTCATGCAGGGTCCAAGTGAGTGCGCACACTTTGAGCAAGCTGTGAGCAAGCTGAGGACAAGCTGTGAACAGCCAACTCTGACCTCCAAAGCAACTTTGTCATCGAACCCGACTTGAACTACGCCGTCTCACGCAATCACTGCGAAGTGTACGTGGTGGCCTACGAAGCTGGCGTCCACCACGTCTACGTCCGTGATCGCAAGTCCATCAATGGAACCTACGTGAACGATTTACTCGTAGGCTGCGGGATTGAGCTGTCGCCGGGCCATCTCCTACAGCATGGCGATGTCATTGAGATCAAACCGTACTAGAAGTTTAGGTTTACTCGGTCAAGCAAGCCCAACCTCGGTGGCTTGACTGATATGCAGCGACAAGAGGCTCAGGTTGGCGACTGATTCGATAATCCAACTTACAGGCAACAACTGACATTTACGAAAACAAATAGTCCTTCACCCACAAATATCAACTAACTGACTACTGCCTTGGTCAAGGAGCTGAAGCATCTGTGTTCCTGGCCATCGATGCATCGACCAAGAAACAGCTGGTGTGTAAGGTGGTCAGGATGGATGAACACCGCGGAAGAAAAGGTCGAGCAGATGTTCAACGAAAACTCCAAGGTACAGACATTCTTCGACAGCTTCAGCATGTGAGTTTCCTTCTTCAATGGGCATGTCACCATCTTGAGACCATGGTGAGCTGAGACACCTACACGCACAGCCAAACATCCTACCCTATATTGACGCCATCGTGTCGCCGCACGCCTTGTATGCTCTCCTACTCCTCCAAACAAGATGATATTTTGCATCATTCTTACATGTAAAACAAAGGTACATGTTTACAGAGCTTGCCTCGGGAGGTGACCTCATGTCCTTTATCAACCGTCACGGTACCGTTTCTGAGCTTGACGCCCGCATCATCCTCCGCCAGGTTATCCGGGGTCTGGCCTACTTGCACAAAAAGGGCATTGTTCATCGTGACATCAAGCCAGAAAACATTCTTCTTGCGTACTCGCCTAAAATTGCCTATCACAGGATCATGCTATCCGACTTTGGGGCTTCTGCGGTTCCACAGAGGAGCAGGATGATCACAGCTGTAGGGACAATGGACTATCAAGCGCCGTGAATACCCCTTTTCCAAGAATGAGCCCCTCTTTGGGGAAAATCACCTGTCTAACGTTGACATGTAGTGAATTCTTCACGAGCGTCGGAATCCAGACATCAGCGGTAGACATATGGTCACTGGGCGTCGTGGCACTTGCCCTCGTCACATCTGATGAGATCATACGCAGCCACCTGAACCTCATGGGACAGCAGGACCTGGACCGCCGTCTTATACGTGGGTTTGAAAACGTGATCCCGCGACCTACTTCCAACGCACAGGACTTTATCGTGAGATGTCTGCGAGTGGCACCAGAGGAGCGACTCACGGCCACCTCAGCGTCATGCCACGACTGGATGTGCACCCCAGAGAAGCACCTCGAATTCTTCCGACAGTTTGATGAACGGGTCATGTCCCACTGGACTCTCCAGAGCCATATGAAGCCCATGCCATGGGAGCTACAGAGTCTGAAAGATGCAGCCGCCGAGGACTGCTATAGAAATAATGACAAGCAGGTCGGTGCCGATGAATGCGTAGAGAAGTCCTCGTACTTCCCCAGGGGGGAGGAAGACGAACTGTCTCTTGTTCCGATGCCGATGCGACCTAAATTGCCTATTCCTATATGGGACCATCCAGCATCCAAACCCGCAAGGAACCAGGAGAAGAGGGCAGCACTGACATACAAGAGGACTAACTCAAGGCTTGGAAGAAGGAGAAGGGAATCGTCAAAGAAAGCAGCAGACCCTGCGCTGTTCCTACCACTGCCTAGTCTATCTCGCCATTTGGGAAGGCAGGGACGCAGCGGCCCAAGGAGGGAGCAGGTACTCGAGGAGCTCCGGGTGAGCAACAGTCGTTTTCTGGCGTCGTCTAGGGAGAATGTAGTGACGAAGGAGGCATTGAGATTCTACGCAGATTAGTGTCACTGTGCTTATTGCCAGAAATGAACAAATACTATTGATATTGCTTGCAGACTTCTCTCATCCTACTTCTTATTCCCCTTATTTCAATCTCCCCTCAGACTCCTAGTCCCTCATCCCATCTTCTCACGTCCCGCGTTCTACCCTCTACCCGACCCATGAAGAGTTGGCGGCTGCAGTGTATCCCGGACAGGATACCCCTCGACATACCTAGGAGTCGAATCGCGTATACTCTTCCCATGAAGACTCCAAAGCTGCCAAACCAGGCCATTCACACTATTTTCCCCTTGTCCTTCTTTTCCATCCCCCCTGTCCCCTCCACCCTTTTTCCCACCCTGGACCTCTCCCCTGGCAATCCTCTCTCTGAGCTCGTCCCTCAACCTGACGACCTCGTCAAAGCTCCTGATCCTCTCCCTCTCGATCCTGTCCTGCCTCTCCCGCTTGTAGCGTCGCCCGTCTGCCTCGCGGCGCTGCTTGGCCACAGCCTTGGCGTGGTACTGCGCACGTAGCTCACGGCGGCGTCGGGCCAGGGCGGCCGACGTGGCCTCTGCGGCGAGGGAGGCGGCTTCCTGGGCGGCGCGACGCTCCGATAGGGCTTCTGCTGTGACTTGGTCGATGAGGACTTGGTCTAGGGTTAGGGTCTTTGATAGGAGGGGTGGGAGGGGTTGTTTCTTCTTGGGCATTTTTTCCTGGGGGGTGTTTGTTGTTGGGTGTCTTTTTTTTCTTTCCTTTTTATCGTGTGCTTTCTTTCTTTCTTTCTTTTTTTTTTCCCGTGTTCTTTTTGCCCGAGAGTGTTTTCTTGTCCACCCTTTTGCCTGAATGCTTTGCTAGCTTCTAGATGTTGAGATACCGGATGCTCTTGGGGTATATATACTCAGATTACCTTGACCAAGTCAACTAGACAGGCCATACAAGTGACAAAGCCACAAGGTCAAACGTTAAGACAAGGGTATACCAAGGCAAAGTCCATACCTAGACAAAGGAAAGGCACAATGACAGTGAAACATGTAAAGAAGCCTACAAGACAAGACACAAAGGCTACATACAAAACTGGACAATGTCAAGGACAAACAAAGGCAAGGTCATAACTGGACAACATCAATAGAGTAGCAGCTAGACAAGGCCTGGACAAGGCCTCTGCCAATATACAAGAACCAAACATGAGACGTCCACAACCAGAGTAACAAAGACCAACAAGGGGCACAGACCACAAGAACGTCTACAATTATAGGACAAATTTGGCCGAACATCTACAACGCCAACCAGATAATCCATGTCAATCACACGTTCAACTCATCCAACTGTTCCAACAACCTTCTCATCTTGAACAGTCATCCACTGTCAACACGCTTACTTCTTCAACACATCAACTGCTTCTTGCTTCAACTCAACATCTTCACCCTTGGAACTATGCTTCCTACTTCAATCATGTTTTTAAACATCATTCAATCTGATTCTCACATGTAATTCTCTCTCTCTCTCTCAAAAAAAAAACCTATATACGCTCACACGATACGCTAACACGCTTATCCCACATGATGGCGCTCACACTAAACACTCGCAAGCTCACACTCAAGCTCACATTCACGCTCACACGCTCATCCCACAAGATCAGACCAGAACCAGAACCAGTCCAAACGAAATCCCAAAGAATGAAAATGTGAGAAAAAGAAGCCCATAGCCATCGAAGAACCTGTGAGTCTGAGAACCCGAGAACCGTAGGACCAAGAGAAAATGACCGAAACAAAGGCAAAGAAGGTAAAAGAAGTAAAAGAGAGGAACGCCATATCATGTCAATCTTGTTAAAGAAAATGTCCCAAACGCCCGCTTTCCATGACTTGCAGTCTGCATTCTCGAACAATGTTGAAGAAAAAAAAAAGGAAATATCCCCATAAGAAGAAAAGGTCCACATGACCAAATAAAAATAGAAAATGATAAAAAAAAGAAATCATAAGACTAGAGAAGTTGATCCGTAAGAATCGAAAGTAATAAGAAAGTAATAGAAAAAGAATATAAAAAGAAAAAAAGAATATGAAAAGAGAAGAAGAAAACAACACATGTTCTAATATGTATAAGAAAGAGTAAGAAGAAGAAAAAAAAAAGTGATGCCAATGCAATTATACGCAGAGGACCAAGTATAGAGATGCAGCGTCAGATGCAGTGTCGATGCAAGATCAAGCACGACGATGCAGTCAAGATGTAGCCAAGTCAGCCAAGTCAGTCAAGTCAAGACCTAGGACTGACATCTCCACTCCGTCGTGACTGTCTGCTAGCATCGGCAATCATTTGCAGTTTCTGCCTGACGGAATTAAGACGACCGCTTATCATGGTGATCACTGTGAGATGTTAGCGCATGTGTGTTTCGACCAGAAGACAAAAATGAGGGGACGTAAGATGAGGAGCAAAAGATGATGAAAAAGAAAAAAAGAACTCACTCTTCCTAATATGTTGCTCCTCTTCAGAATCAATACCACCGTTCCCCTCACGAGAGGGTTCCCTACCAGCCACCCGCCTCGAGCTGTCCTCGTCACTGTCCAGAACAGCCTCGAGCATGCGAATCGCCGTCATGTACGACAGCTCGCACCCGTGCAGGTCCTCGTTGGCGACTTCCTCAATCGCAGCCGACCGGCTCATCTCCAGAGCCCGATCGTACATGAGCTTCTCCGCGCTCGTTCCGGGCGTGAGGTAGACGTGCTTGATGCCGGCACCTGGCCCGACGCCGATACCGACGCCGCCGCCGAAGCTGCCGGGGCCGTTGCCCGTAGACGACGTCGTCGTCACAGACGAGGAGTACTCTTCTACCCCGTGGTTGGCAGGGTGGTTCGGGTGGTCTGACGGGAGCTGTCGCTGCGCCTCTAGGAGCTTGAGACGGATAATCTCAGACTTCTCCAGCACCTCGTTGAACCGCTGTCGCACCCACTGCACCACGGCGTTGATGCGCTGCGCCGCAGACTGTGACACGGCCGCCGATATGCCCGTCGCCGTCTCGCCGCGGCTCTTCTTGGCCCACCACACGCTGGCAATGTCCATGGCCCGCGCCAGCAGCGTCAGAGACTTGACGTACAGTACCAGCGCCTCTTCCGACAGCGCCACGACCGCCTCTGTCGTCAGGCCGTCGTCGTCGACGCTCGCCTGGTCCACGTCGACACCGCCGAGTCCGTGCTCGACCGAGGGTGCCAGCGGGATCAGCTGCTTGTACTTGACCTCGGCGAACCCAAAGACGCAGTCGCTTCGCGTCGCCAGCTCCTCTATCGTCTGGGCTGCCATCACGTCCTCGTCAGACGATACCGAGCCCGTACCCCTGTTGCCACTGCTACCGTCACCGAGAAGCCCGGCTGCTGCCGTGGGCGTGGGGTACGTAGGGAAGGCCTGGTACAGCGGCGGCGACTGGCCCTTAGCTCCGCCGCGTAGGGGGGGCACCTTAAACCCGAACAGACGCAGACTGGCATCCTGGATGGCCTTGGAGATGGCACTCGACGCCGAGCTAGGACTCACCGAGAGGGGCCTGTCGTAGGATCCTCGGCGGTCGTGGCCGGGGCGACCCTGTGCCACCAGAGCGTTGCGCGATGTGGGCGTGGGAATGGCACCCGTCGTCGACGTCGGCACACCCTGCTGTGTTGAGCGTCGTGAGATCTGGCCAGTCCGCGGGGGGTTTGCGCGGTTCTCGTTGGCGGCCAGTTCATCGGCGAGCGCGTTAACTTCGACGTGCCTCCGCTCGACGACCACGTAGTCCCGCTCAAACATGACCTCCTGTGCGGCCTTCTCCTCCTCGCTAGGTGTACGGCCAGACGACTGTCGTGGCCGGGACTCGGGCGGAGTTTGGCGGGTCGCCACCTCGCCCAGACGAGGCTGGACAGGTGCCGATGCCGTGTGTGGAGCGGGGGCTGGGCGGCGAATACCTAGACCATCCCTGTCAGATGACAAGGAAGGACGGTGGCCTCCCTGCTGTTGTCTGGGGCTAGAGGACGGGGGCGTCCGTAGCGCCTGTTCTCGAGGGGACCTTGATGGTGCGACAGCAGCAGTGGCGGCAGTGGCAGCAGCAGCCTCCTGCTGGCCCGTATTCCTCTGGGCAACGGGCCGTGATGAAGATGTGGCGGGAGGGAGAGGCGGAGATGTAGCAGCGACGGCGGCATCAGCCGGGGCCCTGGCCTGTGACAATGATGACGATGCCGGCGGTGCTGGCTGCTGCCTGGGCTTTGCTGGTTCTGATGGCAGGTCGTCCTCGGCAAGTCCCGGGATGTCGCTGGTGATGACGGTGTGGCTAAAGAAGTTCTCAAAGGACATTCTCTCAACGGGGTTCCTCTTGAGCAGGCCACGGACGAGGGCCTTCATGTCCGAGGTGACGGTGACCTCGCGAGGGAACTTGATGACGTCTTCGGCAGCTTCTATCTTCCTCAGCAGCTCAACGTGATTCCGTGCCCGGAACGGCGGGCGGCCGGTGACCATCTCGTACAGGACGGTACCGACGGACCAGAGGTCGGCCTTGGCGTCGTACCTCTCGTAGCGGAGGATCTCGGGCGCCATGTAGAGCGGTGAGCCGCAGAGGGTGTCTGCCAGGGATGTGGAGGGGAGGACGCGGGCGAAGCCGAAGTCGGCCAGCTTGAGCATGGGCAGCGAGGGGAGACCGGCGACGGGGATGAGCGAGTTGTGGCTGGCCTCCATGACAGGGAAGCCGCGGACCTCGCGGACCGTCTTGGCGGGTAGCAGGAGCAGGTTCTGAGGCTTGACGTCTCGGTGAACGTAGTTGTTGCTGCGCAGGAACTCGAGGGCACTCGACAGCTGCTTGAGGAAGTGGCGGATGATGACCTCGTGAAGACCAGAGTTGGGTGAGCTCGGGTACTTGCGAGCCATGTCGTGTGTGGCCGGGTGGGTGCTGAGCTTCTCGCGCTTCTTGATGAAGAGAGACAGGTCGCCCAGCTCGCAGTACTCCATGATGAGGTTGATGTGTGTTGACGATTCGATGCAGTCGTGGAGGGCGACAATGTGAGGATGTCGCAACGTCTTGAGGATCTTGATCTCGCCGTACAAGTTCTCCTTGAGCTTCTTATTTAGACGTTCGAGCTCGACCGACTTGATGGCGACGGCCTTTTTCCTGTCCTATCCTGTGTGTAAGCGCTATGGAGCAGAAGCTAGGAGAGAAAGAGAGGTTGACAGGAACTCACCTTGTGCCATCCTAGGTAGACCTGGGCAAAGCTTCCCTTGCCAATCTCCTTTTCGATAGTGAACTCGCCCACGACTCGCCTACTGGCCCTTCTTGAGCCGGAGCCGGAGCTCTGTGATGTAGGGGCCCGCACGCTAGCCATGGCTCCCTGTGTATATGGTTGTCGGCGGCAGGAAGTAGGCGACGTGGGTAGAAGGGGGGAGGATACAAGCCCGAGGGCCTCTTCAGATTCGAGGGTGGACAGAAGGCGTCGTCATGCAGTGGTTGATGTTCTAGTGAGGATGGATGTTAGCCAACTGTGTTTCTCAGCAGAGAGGAAGCGCCAGGCGAAGTCTGGGGATGGCAAGCGAAGGGTGGGAGAAGAGATAGAGATATGTAGATAGAGAGAGAGAGAGAGGTGTGTAGTGAGGTATGTGCGTACAGATCGGGACGGGTGTGTTGGACAAGGTTGTTTTGACGGAGAGGAGGTCGTTGGGCAAAGCGTCGTGCAACCTTGGAAAGGTCAGTGATGAAGTGTTGGGAGGAGGAGGAAGAAGGGAGGCAGGGCAAGGGCAAGGACGAAAAGATATGGATGTATATTGTAGCCGTTACAGCTGAAAGGAAAGGAGAGAAAGTGTGTGTATCTGTACTCGGAAGTGACTGGGGTTTGACGACGGCAGGCAGGCAGACGGCAGCGACGGAGGAAGCCCAACAGGTTCCCCGAGGGCTCAAGAAAAAGCAAGGAACAAGTGATATGGGGAGTCTCGGGGAAGAGGAAGCAAGGGTCGCATGTCGGTGAAACATGACGAAAGAACAAACAAGGGGAGGCAGAAAAGAAAAAAAGAAGAATAATTCCGTGCTATTGTTGGTGTGCATGCGTGCGTGTAGGAAGGAAGGCGGTGACTAACCTCGATGGGTTTATCGAGATGGGCGCGGCGATCGTGTACGATGCGACACCAGGGCCAATATGATTATTCCTGGATGGGTAGGGGTGTTCCTCTTGTATGTTGGTATACCGTATACGGTCGGATGGGCACACAGGTGCTTCGATGGTGGTGAATCGTGGGTTGTCGCAACTGGTAACTTTGGGGAACCCTGATGGTATTAAGGGTCCTTTATTTGGGGTTGGGATGGAAGTGTAACTTTTTGTATGGGGGGAGAGAGAGACACAGAGAGACAGAGAGATCGGAAGGATATCGGAGTAGACTGGGATCGATAAGGTGATTTCAAGGTTCGGTGTGGGGGGGTTTGTAGGGCAGAACCGAAAAGGATGATTTATTGTCGAGAAGAGAGAGAAAGGATGAAAGAAGAGAGAGATGATGTGGTGATGAATAGGTAGAAAGAAGGAGGGAGAGAAAGCGAGAGAGAGAGAAAGAGGCTGCTGGTGCTGGTTTGATGGTTGCTTGCTGCTGGTTTGCTGGGTTCAAAGGCGCGCGTGCGATGCGTCACGCTTAGTGCCGAAGAGAGAGAGAGAGAGAGAGAGTCGAGGCTTGAACGTATTAGGCGAACCGACAGTCGGGGGTGTGATGTAGGAGTGGGAGGGGGAATGGACCCAGTCGGGGGTACAGGTAGCGCCTGAGGTAGGGGGAGGGGGGGGCGTGTGAGTGTGAGGGGAAAGGCGCAAGGGTCATGTACCTCTGTACTCGTACTCTGTACAGCCTACAAGGTACGACCACAGGATGGATGCTACAGGCTGCCATAGGCTGCCATGGGCTGCTAGGGAGTACGAGTACAGGCTGCCACAGGTATTATCTACTAGGTAGGTATGGTCATACGTCGTACTCGTTAGTGACCTCTGTAGAAGTGACATCTACAGCCTCTTTTTTTCTTTTCTCGTAAAAAAAGTGACCTGTGATACAGCATGAATTTGTTCTATTCTAGGTTTAGTTTTCTTCTTCTTCGTTTTCCTTGGTGCTGCTTTGTGCTTTGTGCACATCTTGTGCTTTGTGATGCTTGATAGATTGACGATGGGTCATGTACTACTACTCGTACAGATACGGTGGAAGAGAGCTTCTATCACGTGATGCACACCGTAGATTATGCAACTGTTCTGTCGTGTACATAGTCAATGACTCTAGAATGTTGCAACAAGATGTTGATATGGCGATAGTATCATGACTCTTTTTTTTTTTTTGTGTGTGTGTGTGTGTGTGTGTCTTTAAGAGTAGATTGTTCCTGACCCTGACGATAGAAGATGGGATGAATGTCGACATGTCATATCATGATGGATGGATGGATTGATGCCATGGTTATGGATGTCATGGCCATGGATGTTATCAACATACGGAGAGTACGGAGAGTTGTAGAGGCTACAAAGTACGGAGTCTACGGAGCAAGTGATATGCAGCAGTGATGGACTGGTCCAAGACAGATAACGGCAACACTAGGTGCTAGTAGTAGCTACAGACTTCTACGGATACTCTCTGTATCACTACTAGTACGACTACTAGTGACGCAGAGAGTACCGCCTCACCCATACATACCCTTCGCCATCCGACGACGGAAAGAGAAAGATGATGCAATCCCGATGAACCTACTCACAACAACTGACAACATCGAAACTCATTTGCTCATTCATTCCCTGTGCATTCCCTTTCATACCCGTTACACACCGACTTCGAATTTTCTACCATTCATGTCATGATGTCCTGACAAAATGGCAACATACATTATTGCTCCGTACTTCCCTGGATCACTCCCTCTCGCCTCCCAAAAAAAAAAAACAACAACAACAACACAGCCATGTGGAACCAGTAGTAACCACAAAGACGGGGCGCGCCCGGCCATCATGTATGAGTATGCGTACGGAGTAATACAGAGTATCTGTACGAATATGCGAGATTGTCCTGCACAAAAGGAATCCCGGGAATTCTGTCGCTTGTTGTCTCTAGCTCTCTGCACGGGTTAAATACAGTGCACGCACCCCCCCC
>FYEV01001790.1:610402-621260 GCA_900188565.1 Geosmithia flava
GGGGGGGGGTAGTACGGAGTAGAGACCCTTGTGTGGTGCTCCTACTCTCCTGTTTGTCTGTGTCTGTTTGCCTGTCTGTCTGTTTGTCTGTTTGTGCTTCACAATCTCGTATCTCACCAACTTTTCTTCCTTCCTCCCTTGCTCCGAATGTAGTGGCACTCGAGCATGTCACTGTCATCATTCACAATGTCCACATTGAACCACTCGTATCTGCAGTGTGTATGTACCAGGCAACATCACCAGCCATCATCAGCCACCATTACCACAGTCACCAGCCACCCACCAGTCACCATCCTCATATAGTCACCACCATCAACTGCCTCAATGGAATACATCTTCACACCATGTTTGGGAAATTCAATGGATACAATAATATATTATACAGTTCTGTGTATACTATATAGACAAGTTTGTCCAATCCAAAAATGTAATCGACCCTTTTAACAAGTAAAGACCACTCTATAAAGTGTACTCTGTAAAGAGCACCCTATCAAGAGCATCTACCAAGAGTACCTAAGAGTAAAAGTAAAAGTAAAAGAGGGTAGTAAAGATAAAAGAAGAGAAAAAGATGGTAAAGAAAAAGAATAAAACACATGTCCCAACTTTTTTTTATAAATCCTCTTTCAGGTCCCAGTCTAACGCCTCGGGTAAGAGCGAGTCGATTACCTGCTGCGCAAATGCCCGGCAAACACAAAAAAAAAGACAAAAGTAAAAAAAAACAATTCGTGGTATCATGTCAACAATAGTAACGTAGTAATAAGTCAGAAGGGGTTGAGCACTAGTAGTAGGAGAAGAGTAATCCCACTACAAGTCCCTTTAAGAAGAGGGAGGAGTCATGCCAGGTCACAGACATTAGTGGCTAGCCTTCTCAACGGTGGGAAGCTCCTTGACAGCCTCGGTGATGATATCGAGACCCTTCTTGAGCTCAGCTTCGGTGATGACGAGGGGAGGAGCGAAGCGGATGATATCGCCGTGGGTGGGCTTGGCCAGGAGACCCTTGCTCTTGAGGAGGAGGCACAGGTCCCAGGCGGTGCGGCCCGAGGCGGCCGACTCGTCAATGACGATGGCGTTGAGGAGACCCTTTCCGCGGACGAGCTTGATGATGGGGGAGCCGATGGCGGTGATGCCGTCACGGAAGATCTTGCCCAGCTTCTCGGCGTTCTCCGTCATCTTCTCCTCCTCGATGAGCTCGAGGGCGCGGATGGAGACGGCACAGCCTAGGGGGTTGCCTCCGTAGGTGGAGCCGTGGGTGCCGGGCTCGACGACGAGCATGACGTCCTTGGAGCTGAGGACGCAGCTGACGGGGTACATGCCACCCGAGATGGCCTTGCCCAGGGTGATCATGTCGGGCTTGATGTCGGCCCACTGAGAGCAGAGCATGCGGCCCGTGCGCGCGATGCCTGTCTGGATCTCGTCGCAGATGAAGAGGACGTTGTGCTTCTTGCAGAGGGCCTGGACCCGCGACAGGTAGTCGGCGTCGGGCACCACCACACCGGCCTCACCCTGGATGGGCTCGACGATGAAGGCGGCCGTGTTCTTGCCGTTCTTCTCCAGGACGGCCTCGAGGTCCTCAATGTTGTTGTAGCGGATCACACGGCCAGTCTCGGGGCAGGCGGAGCCAATGTTGGGGACAAAGGGACCGTAGTTCTCCTTGGACTCGGGGTCGGTAGACAGAGTGACGGCAGTCATCTATGGCGGTTGTCAGTACACAAGTTCGTTTCCATGACACATTAGGGAAGGGCTTGGGAGAGGATGTAGGTCGGCCAAGAGACCGGAGGCAACTTACCGTACGTCCGTGGAAGTTCTCGGAAGCGCAGAAGATGTAAGCCTTGTCGGCCGGGACACCCTTGACCTTGTAGGCCCACTTGCGGGCGACCTTGAGGGCGGTCTCAACGGCCTCAGCACCGGTGTTCATGGGCAGGACCATGTCGTAGCCAAAGACCTGGCGGATCTTCTCGGCCCAGCGGGGGAAGACGTCATTGTGGAAGGCGCGGGAGCTGAGGGTAAGACGGCTGGCCTGCTCAGTCAGGGCCTTGACGAGCTCGGGGTGGCAGTGACCCTGGTTGACGGCGCTGTAGGCCGAGAGGAAGTCGAGGTACTGCTTGCCCTCGGGGTCCCAGACGTTGACGCCCTGAGCGCGGGCGAAGACGACGGGGAGAGGGTGGTAGTTGTGAGCAGCGTACTCCTCCTCGATACGGACGGCGTCGGCCGAAGAGGCGACGTGGAAGCGGTCCTGAGCAGACATGATGACGTTTTTGGATGATGCTTTTTTGTGGGGAGAGGGAGAGTTGTTAGTTTTCGTGTTATTGTTGACGTTGGCTTGAAGTAGCAGCACAGAATGAATGGATGGAGAGGGGTAGTAAGGAAGAAGAAGAAGAGAGACACAAGATAAAGAGAGGAATTAAGTGTAGTAGTGGCAGTGACTCAAAAAAGTCACGAGTTGAACGTTATGTGTTTCTCAAACATACCTTTTTCGTTGGTGGTGGTGGTAGTGGTGGGGGTAAAAGAAGTACGAGTATCGTCAGCGTGGGGCAGAGTGTTTATATGATGATATGGGCACTATCAAGTAAACAAGATGGAAGGAATAGAAAGAAGAAGATGAGGAAGAAGAGAAGGAAGAAGAGGGAAAAAAAGAAGAGGGAAAAGGAATTCAACCGTTTCAAATACGTGGAGAGAAAGAAAAAAAAAAACACCTCCTCCTTTGGAAGGGGGAAGAAGGGCAAGAGGAAAGAAAAAAAAAACTGGTTGACGCTATACCCCTAAGTGCAAGTGCTGCCGGGAACTCACCCCGCCCTGACACGGATGTTGTGAGGCTCCGCGCAGATGTCCGTGGACCGTGGGGAGGAAGGTTTATTGTGGTTGGTATTGGGTGGATTTCTTTACAGTGTGTCAGCAGTGGAAGCGGCAGCGGGGAGAGGGGCAAGTATTGGAACCAACAAGCCAAAGTACGAGAATTGCTATCTTATAGACTGTCGTCGGCTTCAAAGGTTGCTAGATGACTTCCTTGCTCACTTACTCCAGTCCTTCTAGAGTCTTTGCCGACTTCCTTCTTTCCTTTCACCCCCCCGTGGTCATCCCCGGCCGATGACCCGTTAACAGCCGCGCGCCAATGGCGTCACTGCCATTACGTACAATTGCTGGGCATGTGTGAGTGCACAGGCAGGTGCGCTTCTATGAGTGTTCTGTCATTAGGTGAGCTGAGCTGATGCTACGTTCGATTACTAGTGAGTGAGCTTCTATGACCTAGCCCGTGGACAGCCTGTAGGCTACAGGCGCTGAAGCCTAGAGTCTAGCACCTACCCACTGCGCACAGCTTACGAGTACCAGAGCTGCCGAGCGTAATGCCGTTTATGGAATAACTCCTCTCCCCTCTCCAACTCCAGTCCTATTACGACGTCAAGTCTCCTCCCTTTGACCCCGCCGAGGCCGGAGGAGTGACCTATGTGGTTGGTTGAGTAGTGGAGAGAGGATTGTAAAGTGGTCTGAGAGTCTGTGTTTAGTATTACCAGTACGGAGTACAGTACTACGAGTACATACATGCTAGTAGTAAATAGTAGTACTAGTATTAGTACGGAGTATAGAGTAAAAACAAACAGCCCATTCTCGATATTGTCATGAAGAATCGACCTCGTAGCACACAAACAGTTGACAGCAGCACCAGCACCAGCAGTATCACAAACTCTGTATGACCACTACATCAATAAATTCCATTTCTCCGTTAACATAATGTCTCCGTTACTATCTGATGCCGTGTAATGTGATTCTTCATGAGAACATTGAAAAACGGCTACGTACGGCATATGCAGTCCTCAGACAAAACATGCCAAGTACAACCCAGCACCGCGCCTGCCACCTGCCACAACCACCACCTAAATCCTGACACGTGAGCTACGCCAAAAAACGTCATACCTCCAACCCCGACGATCCAATCCATGCGGACCCCATTCAGACTTCAGACCCCAGACTGACAGAACGATCCCCCCCTAGACGTCCATCATTTTGATTTTCACACTTTTCCCCGCCCCCCCCCCTCCGTCGTCATTCTTCTCTTTTTGGTTGTGTGTGCATGCGTGTTCTTCGTTCTTGTCCCCCCCCTCTTGCCCCCCATGCCGACGTCACCTCCATCTCAGAAACGCCTCAGCTTCCTTCGCAGCATCTTCATCATTCGTCTCATCAACGCCTTTTGGGTCACCACTTTTTTCCAGCCAGATGAGTTCTTTCAGGCTCTCGAGCCTGCATGGGACCTTGCCTTTGGCTCCGGTAGCGGCGCATGGCTGACTTGGGTTTGTTTTCTCTCTCTGACCCCTGATATGCAATATAGCAGCTTCACTAACACACACGCAAACACACAGGAATGGCACTATCAACTTAGGTCGTCAATTCATCCGGCCATATTTGCTGCTGCATACAAATTGGCCCATTATGTATCTGAGATACTCCCCGTAGGCTCTGTCCTACAAGCTAGCTTTGTCGTAGCTGCTCCCCGTGCCTTACAGGCTGCCTTTGCTGCCCTCGGTGACTGGTACACTTGGCAGCTTGCCATCCGCGTCTACCCGGACAGCAATGTCTCATCTTTTGCTGTATGTTTGAACGCCTTTATATGACCAATTCTGTATCTGACCTTGATATAGCTCTTTTTGCAACTCTTCAGCGCCTGGCAGTGGTACTGCTCCATTCGTACCTTTTCTAACTCGTTGGAGATGACCCTCACTGTCATGGCCCTCTACTACCTTCCCTGGGAGGAGCTCCTCGGAACAGCCCAGCCCGCCACAAAGGAGAACCCCAAGTCCATCGGCTCCATCCTGCGCAACCCGTGGCCACTCCGCGCCTCACTGTCCCTGGCAGCACTGGCCGTCGTCCTGCGTCCTACCAACGTGCTCATCTGGGCCACCATCTTCGGCCTGGTCCTGACGAGGATCGGCCTCCAGGGCCCGTCCCCCCTGACACCCAATCTGGTGATAGCTCTCTTCAGGGATGCCATCCTCTCCGCGTCCTTCGTCCTTGGAGCTTCGTTCGTCTCGGACCGCCTCTACTTTGGCTTCTGGACCTTTCCGCCCTACAACTGGCTCTACTTCAACATCTCCAAGTCGCTCGCTGTCTTCTACGGCCGCAACCCCTGGCACTACTACCTCCTCCAGGGCCTCCCCCTCCTATGCACTACGAGCCTACCCTTTGCCCTCGTGGCCTTGTACAAGCAGGCCGTCGCCGCTCCCTCTCCGGCCACCGCCTCCTCCTCCTCGCGCAACATGCTCCGCGCCATGTCGTGCGCCGCCGGCGTCAACATCCTCGCCCTCTCCATCATCTCCCACAAGGAGGTCCGCTTCATCTACCCTCTCCTCCCCATCCTCAACGTCCTCGCCGCACCCTTTGCCGCCTCCTTCTTCACGCGTCCTGCCCCCTCCGCGTCAGCCGACCAACCGCCCCGCGTGAACCACCGACGATCTCTCTACCTCGCCCTCGGCGTCAACGTCCTCCTAGCCGGCTACCTCTCGTCGTTCCACCAGCCAGCACCCCTCTCAGTGGTCCAGCACCTGCGCAACAAATTCGCCACCCTCCACCCCTCTCCCTCTCTGGATCCCAGCGAGGAACCAGGCCTCTTTGCCCTCTTCCTCATGCCCTGCCACTCCACGCCCTGGCGCTCCCACCTCGTCCACTCCTCCCTGGACGCCTACGCCCTCTCGTGCGATCCCCCGCTGCACACCCTCCCCGGCACTGCGGAGCGCGACAACTACCGCGATGAGGCCGACCGCTTCTACGACGATCCCATGGCCTTTCTGTCGGCTGAGCTCTTCGCACCGGGCACGTCCCACGCCGTCCACCCACCCCGCTACATTGTCGGCTTCGAGGGCGTGAGACCCTGGCTCGATGACTTTCTCACCAACACACCAGAGGGTATGGCGACGGGGATGACGCTGCGTCCTGTCTGGTCTGGGTTCAATGGCTTGTTCAATGAGGATTGGAGAAGGGCAGGTAGGATGGTTGTATGGGACACGGGGTTGTATGCTGATGCTACGAAACCGAAGCTCAAGGTGACGAATACAGAAGTATATCAAAAGTGATGTGTGAAGTGGTAGTATATAATATACCCGTCTTTTTTTCCCCCCCGTTTTCATTTCATTTTCAGTTATTGTCAAGTTTTATTCCTTGGATATCCTTATTCATTGTACATTTTCATTTCTTGTATACCTTGATTCTTTTGTACAGAGATAGACGTCACCATTTGAGTATTTCTTCTATAAGACGAGATATACATATGAGATTCTCCTGTACAAGGCAAAGCATGTACACATGAATTTCTTGTATAAAACGAGATATACACATGGGGATTTCCTGTACAAGGCAAAAACATACACATGATTTATACCAAAGACAGTATATACACATGAGGAACAAACTTGACATATAAGAACAAAACATATACACATTTGTGATGGAATTTCTTTTTATAGGGACATAGCATTGACATATACGACATTGTAAGAATTGAAACTTTTTTTGTTTTAGAAGAAAGAAGAAAAGAAGAAACCGGGCTCATTCGTCGCTAAAATAAATGGAAAAAAAAGGTTAAAAAAAAAGGGAAATAATGGCTAATTCATCTCTCATCGAGACATGAAAACTGCATCTCTCATTGAGATGAGGATTGGAAAAAAATGTACATCTCTCATTGAAATGTAGAAGAAGAAGAAGAATGGGGGTAAAAAGGTTCCTCGGGTAGAAAGGAGAATAGAAAGGGGTAAGGGTAAGGTAGAGATAAGTAAAAAAAAAGATATCAACAAGAAGGAAATAAAACGTGTAAAGCTGGGGGATAAAGGTGGAAGAGAAGAAGAAGATGAAGAAGAGAAAAGGGGGGGATCGAGATCAAGAGAAGAATAACAAGAAGAGAAGACTAAGACTGCTTGGGTGTTTCGACAGACTCAGTGGCAGTGACAGTGGACTCAGACTGCGCGGGTAGCTCTTGCTTCTCTTGCACCTGCTGCTCTTGCCCTTGAACCTGCTCTGTTGAAACTGGCAATGTCGTCTTTTCACTCTCGACAGTCTCTTCTGCCTTGGCCTCTGTGGTCTCCTCCTTGGCAGTATCTGCAGTGTCTGTAGTGTCTGCCTTGGTTTCGGGCTTGGCCTCAGATGAAACCTCTGCCGGCGCTGGCACCGACGTCTTGTCCTGCTCCTGCACTTCAGAAGACTTCTCCTCTGCCATATCTTCCTTGGGCGGTTCGAGCTGCGACTGCGACTGCGACTGCTGCTGCTGCTGCTGCTGCAGTTCCTCCGCCGACTCCTTTTTAGGAATCTGCTCAGACTGGACAGGCTGCACAGTATCCTGCTCGACGGTCGAGGCAGCGGCAGAAGAAGCCTGCTGGCTCTGGCCCTGAACCTGACCCTGAGGATGTTGAGGTGGAGGTTTCTCAGCTGCAGCCCACAGGTACGCCGAGTCATTGGGTTCGTCTGTCGTTGACCCTTCACCCCTGGCGTCCACGCCCTTGCCGCTGGTGGCGAGGTTACCGTAGTGTCGGTGCGGGCTCTCGCCTGTGGGCGACTTGTTGCGGCGGATCTCGGCATTCTCCTTGGCCTCGCGATACTTGTTGCGTATCCAGCCAATAGGGCCCTTGGGCTCATCACGGCCAGAGTCTTCGTTCTGCGACTCGGCTGCCGCCATGGCTGCTGCCGCGTCGGCCGACGCCGAAGTGCCTCCCGTGAAGCTCTTGCGCGACGACCTTGGCTGGTTAGACCCGCTGCCAAACGACGTCTGGGACGTGTCGATGGTGTCGTTGGACCGGATCATCATGCGATCCGAGGATGCTGCCCGCGGGTTCCAGCCCTCCTCCTTGCGCGGCCGCGACAGCCTCCACCGGCTCTTCTTGTCCTTGTCCTGCGCGTCGGTCAAGCTGCTGCCCGTCTGGGCATCACCGCTCTGGCTCTGCTCCATGTCGGATCCGCCGTTGAACGAGGAGTGGAATGATGCCGGCGGGGACCCCTGAGCGCGGGGTGTATCGTCTGGTCGGAGGCTGGTGTTGCTTTGTGTCATGGGCTGGATCTGCGAGGCTCTCGGCGTCGAGTCTGACGTCACCTCACCGTTGGGGTGCGAAGATGTCTGCTGCTGTGGGTCCAGTTTGTCCGCGTCATCGTCCGGTACGCTTTCCATGGGGTTGGCCAGCTCGCCGCTTGGGGACAGGGTCGTGCCGGCCTGCGGAAGGGATGTGTTGGAGCTCTGGGCGCTGGGCTGTTCGCTGCCGGGGATTCTCTTCTTCTTAAGCTTGTTAGGCTGCCTCCGAGTGTTTTCGTCCGTCGGCGAGCGCTGGAAGATGCTTGGCAAACTACGCTCCTTTTGCGGCGTCAAATTGTCCTGGGGAGCACCGAGAAGCCTCTCCTGGCTGCGACTCAGGCTGGACGAAGTCGCGGCAGAAGCAGCCCCACCGGCGACGGCAGCACCAGCGATGGCGCCACCTACCGGGGGAGCCAAGCTCGAATGGTCTGACGGGTCCGACGCATCAGTCAGCTGTGCCTGCGGGAGAGGCTCGAGCCGGGACGGCGAGTGCGCGCCCGAGGTGTTGTCGCGGCGCTTGGTGTACTTGGATCCGACGCTGGGGGATTTCTTGGACGGCACCGTGTTGCTCCTACCGAGACCGCCACCGCCCCCACCACCTCCTCCTACGTTCTGGGTAGCAACTAGGACGGGGCTGCTGGTGGTGCCAGTGTTTTCGTCCCTCTTGGAATTCCTCGAGTTGACGGATCGGTTCCTGCGAATCTGGCCATCACGACGAACGCTCTGAGCACCAGCGCTGGCGGCCGACGACGATCGGTAGACACCCCCGCTTGATCTGCGGTTGGATGTGTGTGTGGGCGTGGCGGGGGTGGCAATAGTAGTAGCGGTGGTGGGGTGGCCAGACTCAATCTCCCTCCTGGTCTCTTCGTCGGCGGCAGTACCCTGCATGCCGAGAATGAAGTGGTCCTGGTTCTCAATGAGGAAGATGACGACGCACTGGTTCAGACGGTACTCCTCGGGGGACATGGCGTGGTTGGGGTGGGACAGCATCCCGGGCTGGAAGATGGCGGCCAGGTTCTGCGACGTCATGCGGTTCTCCTCGGACTTGGCAGCGAAGACGGCGAGCAGGTCGAGGATGTAGAGGAGCAGCTGGCGGTTGAGGGGCGGCAGCTCGGTGATGAGTTTCTGATACTTGGATATGGCGATGTTCTCATCGAAGCCCTCGATAAAGTACGGGCGGTCGGTATCGGCAGCCGGGGGGATGGTGGAGCCGCGAAGGGGATCGCGGAACTTTTCGTAGAGCTCGAGGGGCACGACAGGTTCGGGCAGGTCGTTGAGGTATCGGCGCAGGACGTTGGCGGCGTCGTGGACGGTGTAGCCCTCCCAGTCGAGACCCTTGCCGTAGCGGTCGGGCGAGTCGAAGACGTGCTTGAGCTCCTTGATGCGCTTCTCGGAGCCACTGAGGCGGAAGATGCCCTCGACACCGGTGGCTGCAGTATCGGTCAGCCTTTATGTCTGATGTGGTGACTACAAGAGGGGAAGAGTGGAGGGGGTATAGGAGATGGGCGGCTGGAGATGGACGTACCTTTCTCCTTGAGGAAGACGCCGCACTTGGCTACGACAATGGGCACGTATCCGTAGACGTAGCTCTGGCCATCATCGTCGTACATGGAAATGGCGACATTGGCATAGGTGATGCTCTGGCGCAAAGGCACACCAAAGATGCCCTGAGGGGTCTTGGTCTCTACTTGAGGGATGTCAGTCAAGCTGGGGGCGGGGCTAGAGCCGCAAGGTAAAGATATGCCATACCGTTGGAACTGGTGGGCTCCTGGACTTTGGGAAGTATAAAGTTCTTCCACCATGACTTGAGATCGCGCTTGGAGGGAGGCGAGGCAGGGTTGGCGCCTGGAGGGTTGGCAGAGGATGGCGGGGGGCTCCGCGGCCGGGCCGAAAGGCCAGCGGCAGTTGAGGCCATGGCAAACAATCAGCGATGAGAGGAGATGTCGATGATGTCAAAGGGCGGCGAATGTCGATCAGAAGAGAGGTCGAGCGAGAGCGCGCGGCGGACGAAGTCGCGAGAGGAAAAGTGAAGCGTCACTGAAGAGAGGCGGGGGGGCGAGCAGCAGGGTTTTTTTTTTCTCCCTTCCTGTTTGTTTCTTTTGCGCGGCGGGCGCCAAAGAGGCGGCCGGAAAGAAGGAGTTGAATTCGACAGTTTGGAACGGGACGGTGACGACGTGGGCGCGGATGGCCAAGAGTTTCGACGGGCGCGTAGGCGCAGGCGCGCGATGGCAGCGCGGGGAGGGAGGAGAGGGGGGGGTCTCCGAGATGGTTGATGAGTCGTCGAAATATTGGGCACGATGGAGAATGAATGACAAGGAAAGAAGTACAAGAAAAAAAAAAGTGACGTCGACCGGTGGGACGAGCGAAGATTGACAATGGGGGGGGGGCGTGTGTGTATGCGAAAGAGAAGGAGAAAGGGAAGAAGAGGGAGGAAGAGGAAGGGAGAGGAAGAAGAGAGAATGGTCAAGATGACAAGTCGTGGGACGATGACTTGGATGAAGCGAAAGGGCGACCCAGTCCAAGGTTCCTTCCCAAGGATGAACTTGTTTGAGAGGGGGGGGGTGTAATAGTGGTAGTGGTAGTGGTGGTGGCCCGTGGATATTACAGTCCGTAGTGGATGGGAACGGGGACTCTGTGAGTACTCGTACTCTGTAGTGAGAGAGCACTGAGCAGTAGGAGAACAAACAAAGAAAAACGAATACTCATAAAAAGAAATAAAAATAACAAAAAAAGACAGGCGACAAGAACAAGAGACACACACAGGATGGGGAAGGATTCGACGTGGGTTGCGCTTGGGTGAGACGGCGCGATTGGGGGGGG
>FYEV01001790.1:621354-675847 GCA_900188565.1 Geosmithia flava
GGGGGGGGGGGGAGTGGGAAGGGTGTGCACTTTGTGACTGCTAATTATAATTGTACAGAGTACAAAAGTGAAGAGAGTACGACGATGTAATATTACGATGCAGATGATGTATTCTGTACTTGTATTCGGCATACCTGAGTGTCAGTAGAACGAGGTAGAATATACATGGCGTGTGACTCTTGTGTGTGTCTGCAGTATGATGAAATTGGCCTGAACCTGGTCAATGGCAAGCCTGACAATCATGACCATGTCCATCCATGACCACGAGGTAGGGAAAAAAAAAACATGCAGAGTCTGAAACGAGTTGGGGTCAAGGTGGTACGGTCAGTACTACGGAGTAGTAGTAGTAGTAATATGTATTATCAAGACTTGAATACTACTAGTTACAGAGAGAAGACGAGTGTAGTACGAGTATTGCTATTGCTAGTAGTAGTAGCGCTTGTATTTAGTGTACGGATACTCGTACGTGAACATGTTTAGACTTGTCTATTGGAACGCTCGTAGATGGAACGCTATAGATGGAACGCTACTTGTACTTGTACGAGTATAATACTCCGTACGAAGTCGTAGATGGAAATACGCATGGAGTGGAGAAGAGATTGAGCTACTGGTAGTTGGTAGCTCCGGCGCAGGTTACTGGAACTTGATAATTTGCAAGCAGCCCGTCGTCGCCCACCCCTGAGCTTTTTTTGTTTAGTACAAAGTACGAGTAGTAGGTGCTAAGCATAGATAACGTCATGTGACATTGATAACGATAAGATAATCTTCGTCACCCAGGAGAGCTACCAAGCTGAAGAACAGAGAGACTCGAAATTTCATTACGCTCTAACTCTCCGTACTCGTCATTCTCCCAACTACCCATCTACCAATATCACCACCCATCACCACCCATCAACACCCCCCCCATCACAAACCTTCAAAATGGACATGTACGATCACCACTTCCATCACTTACTCGGATGAACAAATGACTGACAGAAAGATAAAAAAACAGGTTGTCAGCCGCCGAGCAGCGTACGCTGGAGCAGCGCATGCAGAAGCGTCAAGTAAAGGAGTTTATGGGAGTATGTTCCAGTTCCTTCCCCATGGTGAAGCTTGTCGATGCTGGAAAGAGTTGAAAGAGAGAGAGAGAGAGTTGGGAATGAAAACGGATGCTAACAAAATGTGTTTCAGGCGTTCGGTGGTCTCGTCGAAAACTGCTTCACCTCGTGCGTCGACGACTTCTCCTCCAAGTCCCTCTCCTCCCGCGAGACGGGCTGCCTGAACCGCTGCGTCCTCAAGTGGATGGCCACCCAGCAGCGCGTCAGCGATCGTTTCCAGGAGCACAACACTCAGCTTGCTCAGCAGATGCAGAAGTAGGACATTGATCCCCCATCTTTGTCTTTATCACCATACTTCTCTCCTTTTCCACTCCAAAAAGGGACGAATACCCGAGTCGGGACTACATCGCAGACACACACACCGGACGGAATGAATGCTTTAAAATAACAAAAGCACCCCTGACACACAAGAACAAAAAAAAAACAGCATCACTGTTATAATATGTTGTATGATATGAGGAGGATACAAAAAAAGGGGTCGGAAATAGCCATTTTGTCACCATCATGAGGCTTTGTATTATAGTTGTTTTTCTTGTACCAGAAGTGTACAATACCAATCAAAATCATAGGGTTTACCCATACATTTTTTTTTCTTCTCTCTTGATGTATCATGTAATTAGAGACGTATTGTTTGACCATACATCTGATGAATGACAAGTGTTCATTGTAAAGACCTGACGTTGCTCATGGACAACACGACTGTGACAATCATCCCTTGAAATAATATGACATACTTCCATCATACCTTAATAACACATCACTTCCGTACGTGCACACACACACACATCACTCTCAGTAAATAGAAAAACTATATTCCAAACGCCATACTAGCCATACTACATCTAAACCCCAATCATCTACATCAACCTTCAACTTCCTCACTCAACACTGTCCGTATAGCCTCCATCTGCGAAATCACCTTTTGCTCCAGCACATTGTCTCCCCTCCCCTTGCCCTTGGTGGCCCTCCAGTCCATCTCCCTCTGACCCAGCGGCATCAGCCTCTCCTTGAGAAGCTTGTTGCTCGCCAGCCAAAACTCCACATTCTCCAGCAGGCCCGTCGCGTCCCATTCCACCTCGCCAATGTCGCGGTTGTTGACACGCAGAGCCCCCAGCACCCGCGTCAGCAGCGCCAGCGAGTGCACCTCCGACGTCCCCAGGAGCGTCACGTACTGCGGCGTCGCCTTGGACTGCGTGCGACTCGCTCCCGGCGCCTCGAACCTCTCGATGCTCAGGCTCAGCAGGTGCGGGAACTGGTTCAGCACGTACGCAATCTCTGGCGCCACCGTGCCACCCAGCGCTGTTAGCAGGTTCAGCATCAGAGGCAGGAGTCCCTTGACCCAGATGCTGTAGCACCGCTGCGAGATGGCCACCTCGGCGTACGGTGAGATGCGCGCCTTGAGCATATACTTGGTCAGGTTGGCCGTCAGCAGGATGCTCAGGATCCCGTCGCACGCCATCTGCTCCGCCAGCATCGGCAGCGTAGAGAGCTCCAGTAGGTACAGCATGCTCAGCTCGCCGTACACCGGGTCGCCCTGGTCCGCCAGCTTGTCCGCCCACGAGAACAGCGACGTCGCCGCGTAGAAGCAGCTGTGCGTAGACATGATGTTGAGCACCTGTGTCTGTGACTGTTCGATCCCGGGCAGGCTGATGCACGCCTGAAGGATGGCCGTCAGGAGCGCCAGGTCCTCGGGGCACACGCTGGTCTGATCATCATGGATCAAGCTCACCAACGACCGGAATCCCCGTCCGACGACACGATCCAGCACGTTGAGTACCGTCTGCGTAACCATGACCGACGACGATGCAGATGTGCCCGTTGAATCTTCGGGGGCTCCCTTATCCGCATTCATCTGGTAGGCCCGCAGCACCACAAACAGTGACTTGAGAAGCTTGCGGTAGTACGGAATCGTGTCAGGGAGGAACGGGTCATCAACGCTCGACACTGTCCCAACCACTGTCGTGAGCAGGTGGTTGATGTCCTTGATCGGGAGCGAAGATGTCGCCAGTCGCTGAATCAGCACCAGGGCGAGGCTGGCCCTCGCGTCCACCACCTTGAGGAAGATGCTCTCAGGTCCCGGCACGCCTTGGTTGGCGTTCAGGCACTGCTGTGCAACCTGCAGCATCTGCTTGGCAATTGTCTCGTTGGTGGGGAGGCAGATGCTCAGCTCCAAAAGAAGGAACTCCCACGCGTGGAATAGAGCCTATTGAGAGGAAGGTAGTTAGCTTCATAGTTCGGCCATTATTCGACATTTGATCTTGACGGAAATACTCACAATCTGAGCGTCAACCAGCGACAAGTTGGCGTTGGCCAGCTCCATCTCCATCTTGAATCCATTCTGCTTGCGCCCCAACCACCCAGGGTCGACGCTCAGCATCTTGGTTGCTCGGCCCAGGTCGTAGTAGAACTCGGCACCCAGCTCTCGCGGCTCCAGCATGGTCCGCTGGAAGTCGCTCAGCGAGCACCCGCCGTACTTGTTGGCAAAGTTCCTGGCAAAGTTGTTGTGGAGCGACTTGTTGTAGCCTGCCACCTCGACACCGTCCCGGAGGTAGTAGTCTAGGTCCGACACCAGCTTCTTGGCCAGAGCGTCGGCGTTGCCCAGGTGCCGCGAGTGGTACAGCTGCATGGCGATAATCTCGCCAATGTAGGCAGCTATGCGAGCCTCGATGGCAGCCTTGGTGGCGTTCGACTTGACTGTGACATGCGACGGCTTCAACTCGCGCACGTACGCCTGGAGCCCATCCAGATACGACGTGTCCTTCTGAAGCGTGAAGACGGTCCAGGGCCAGTAATTTTGCGCCGAGGCCACGAAGTCTAGGACCACCATGGCCTGGGCAGGATCCAGCTCCTTCAGCTGAGACAGCTTTCTCAGGCCGGCAGCAAACACCGAGTTGGGGGCTGCCTCCTTCTTCTTGTTATCTCTCTTCATAGCTTCCCGGGGGGTCTGCCCCGTCAGCAGACAATTCGACATCCATTGCTGCCGGTTGCGGAGAATGGAAGAGAAGAACTTCCACGTCGCACGCGTGTCCGTAGCAAGGCTGTATGGTTTGCCGAGCGTGGAGAGCAGCTGCAGGAACGACTTTGACGTTTGCGGGCCGAGGTAGCCCAGCAGTGACGGTGGTTCATTCTTTGACTTGCCGGCATTAACGACAAGAGCCTCAAGAAGCTTCATAGCGGGGACCCGGAAGTGCGACGAGACGGCGCATAGTCTGGCAAGAAGCGTAGAGCTCTTGAACAGGTAGCTCTCAATCATAGTCGACGACTTGTCGAGCAAGTCTGAGACTCGCAGCAGGGTAGTGCAGAAGTCCAACACAGACTTGACCTGTCCGTAAAGGACCTCGTACCTGGTGGCGTACAGCGTCGAGTCACTGGACATACAGGCTGCCGTGAAGGAGGCCAGGATGGGCTGGAACCTAAGCGTCCCGGAAGATGGCTCCAAGAAGCAGTCAATCACGTAGGACGCCGCCGTCTGGAGCGTAGAGGTCAGGCCTGACGACGACTGAACATCGCCCATGCTGTAGCAGTCGGAAACGATCTTGTCCAGGATCGGGACCACATTGTGCAGGAGCACAACTCGCTTCGTCTCCGACTCGAACCTCCACGTCGATGTGTTCTCGAATATATCAATGACAGACTGGGCGATTGAGTGGCTGACCTTGGACAGGACCCTCTCAGAGATGCCCCCCCATGGAGCCACGTCTGCTCGCTGTCTCCCAGCGGCCTTGCTACCGAGGCGGCGCTGGGCTGCCGACGTAACGACAGTGTCGATGAGGTCAAAGAAGAGTTGCACGGATGAGTTCAAGAACTCGTACCGGTTTGCGACGAGATCCAGCGTTCCGGTGATCCTCGCCAGCTTGCCAGCTCTCGACTCGGTGTTGAGGAGATCACTGCGTGCCAGATAAGACCAGACTCGTCCCGGGCACAGGGGCAGGATGGAGTGGAAGAACTGGATGCAAGCCGTCAGGACGCTCACGGCCGACTCATCCGTCGTGGCGAGGTCGTCCTGCAGGAAATAGTCCATTGTGTCACAAATGACGCTGACGAGATCCTTGCCGCCCGTCATATACTTGCTCGCCTCCTGAATGATATCGCTGCCCAGGTGGACTATAGAGGATGCGTCAGGGTTGGCCTGGGCAGTCTTCAGACAGTCCACGCGAATCAGGGTGGCAAAGAGGAGTATGACCTCGGCCGTCACATCGGGTGTAAAGTCGCCGAACAGACAGGCATAGGTATCAGGGGCGAGGTTGATCTCGAGGCGTCGTCCGAGCAGTGACAAGGTTGAATGTGTGAACTCGAGCTGGGAGAACTGGCCGTCCTGAATAAGGTAGCGTCCAAAGGTCCCCACCGGTATACGCAGGTCATCGTGGTCGACATGGCGCCGTCCGCGAGAAGAGGTGAGGGCCACTAGTTGTAGCTCGTCGAGGAGATGGTAGTAGTTGATGTTCTCCTCCTCAGTCACATCCTCGGTCCTGGCGGACAGGGGAAGGTTAAAGGTAAGGGTCGGGGTCTGCCTGAGAAGCGTGATGATCTGGTCGGCACTGTCGCCTTCCAGGTTCAACGTGCTGGAGAGAATACGGCACAGGGCAATAAACGGCAGAAACTCTTCCGGGTAGCGGTCGAGGGCTGTGCGTAGAAAGCTCTGCTGCAGCCAGTCATCTTGGACCATGGAGGCGATCACGTCGTGCGTCGCCTCCAGCCCACGGCCCTTCTCAATGTCCCAATATTCTCGGTCGGTTGAGAGGAGGGTTAGCAGTGTTCCCACAGTGGCTTCCTGGTAACCGACCAGAGGATCCGCAGTACGGATGACTTCCACCAGCCAGGCACGCACACGAGAGCTCAGCAGCGGCGTCATGCTTCCCTCGGGGGAGGATCCCATGGCTGAAGCCATGGCGGAGATTACGTTGTACACGTACCCGCCATCGGAAACAGACCTGGCCATCCTCTCGGCGGTCTGGAAGTCTCGAGAGGTCGAAGTGGCCTCGAGAAAATTGTCGAACCTGGACGACTCGATCGAGTAGATGCTACCAGCTGAGTTGCGTCGTCCAGTCGAGGGTCGGACAACAGCTCCTGACTCAAAGCGTTCCCTGGAGCTCTGTAGTAGGAGGTTGTCGCGTTTCTCTGATCGGGAGTGGTATGATCGGTTCATTTCGCCTAGGATGACCGCCCAGGTGAAGCACACGGGGGTTGCAGTCTCGATGTTGGCTTCGGAGGCGCCAACTATAGTAGAGTGGACCTGTTCCAGCACATCGGGCGCAAGCAAGTATGAATCGTGGGAGTTGTCGGCCAAAGCTGGGTCTTCCTCGCGGTCTTGGAAATACTTCATGCACCAGTTTGGCTTGAGGAGGGCGACGGACACGACGGCGGCCAGCGTCTTGGCCGGAACGCAAAGCTCAGCGATACTTTCGTGGATCTAAGCAATGTTAGCAGGGACAACGTTGGCAATTTAGGGATTGGATTGAAAAGGACGGACCGGCTGAAGCTGAGAAAGGAAAGCGTGTCGGTCCATGATGGAGAACCACGAGCCGATGGCAGATGCAGGCGCAAACTCATTCTGAAGGTTGTCGGCAAGCTGGAGAACAACGGACATGGCGTGGATAGACTCGGTGAGCTGGGTCCTGAAATAGGCAAGCTCCAGGTCCTCCAGGAGTAGCAAGGCGTCGTCTGTCAATTCACTCAGCCCACGGCCCAGACCATCCATACGTTCGCCCACAACGCTTAGGTATGCAGGAAGCAGGACTTCTATTTCGTCCTTGGCTTGCTCGGGCATGGTCAGGCGGTACAACTGGTTCAGGTTGCGCTCGACGGGTGCCGGTATGGGAAGGCGGCTATAGAGTTTGATCGAGTGTGCGTAATCGGCCGACATGGCAAAGTAACGGCGTTCCTCGAGATAGGTATTAAACAGGCGTCGCTTTCTCGTCTCGGGCTTCTCGAATTCGGTCCAAATCTCGTCGGCGTCGGCAGCGGCAGAGGCCCCAAGCTCGGAAAGGAAGGAGCTCCCTTGGCCATTGCTCAGGCCAGCGGCCTCCTGTAGGTTGGCGGCATCTTGAGAGGACAGCGGTCCGGTAAGGTGTCGCGAAGGGCGAGACTGGATATCAACAATGACGATGCGAAGGGCAGCGACAAGGTTGAGGCGGGCCGTCTTGCTCAACCACCTGGCGTCCTCCTTGACGACGTTGATATCGACGCCATCGGTGGAGGCTGAGGTAGCATTGATTGGAGCAGTTTTGGTTTCGAAATCTTTCTGGGTGGCATCCGAGGGCGGTGAGAAAACACTAGACGGTTTCTTGAGCAGACTGTGGACATATTCGTCATCGAAAAAGTCGATTATGGCGGAGCTGGCCTGGCGTTCACCAGAGAAGTCGGAAAGAGCCGTGGCAACATGTTTCCAAGAACTGTAAAAAAAGAAAAGCCAGGCAGTTAGCAAACAATGAAGCAAGGGATATATGGGAACACTCTGCTAGGTGCAATGAAGCTGAGGGGGGAAGCTCAAAGCATCCGACGTCAACATCAACAGAAGCATCATCAGGCTCTCAACGCACAGAAGCACACGGTCTCCAGAGAGACAGTCCTCTAGGGACGGGAAATAGATGCGGTCTGACACGGGCGGCATTGCCACAGATGTCAGTGTCGAGGCAGAAGCCCACGACGCATCCCTTGAATAGAAGAATTGGCGATAGGCGAGGAGGGAGGGAGGAGAAGAATGGCGGGGGAGAATTATGAAAATATGAAGCTGTTCGTTTGTCCTTGGACAACGCGCCCTGCCTTTGGTGGTCGCGAATCGAGCAAAAGCAGGTGCTCTTTTTGGTTTGCGCCTGCCCAAACAAAATACACTGCTGCTGAAAGCTCTGGGCACTGTTTACCCGATTGACAGCGCTAAAATCACTTTTTTTTTTTCTTCCTACAGTGATGTAGGGGCCCGGTACCTGGATGTGTCCGAGGTTTACCCGCAATACTCGATACCCTGTGCTATTTGTACCGTCCACCAGTACTCCCCACACCACTTTCGGCCATAATAGGTAATATTCCTGTAGGGAAAGGCAAGGAAGGTACGTACCTAGAAATGCGGCTGGCACCTTCCATCTGAACTGTACCACTGTACCAGTATTCGCCTTTACAGGTACAACACAGTATCGGTCTTACCGGAATCGGAGGCGAATCACAGTCATTTCAACTCACCTATTCAACTCGCACAATTACAAACTGATTCATTGTGAGTTGTACGACATAAGCTGCATTTCAATACAATTCGGAGGCCGAAAGGTCAAATCACCTGCGGGGTTCAATATTGGCTTCTTCTTCTTCTTTTCTCCCTCTCTTTACTCTCGTAGAAAACTTATTTCCAAGAGAATTTTGTGGCTTCTTTGCCAACAACACCTAAAAACACCCCCACCAATACCTCCAACATATTTAGAGGCTTCAGAACCGCGGGGTTCATTTTTCTCACATCCCACCAACACCGGATTCTGGATTTCTCGACCTCTGCACTCGCCTCAGTGCTTCACCATCTCAAAAGATGGCCTCCTCCGATCTCGCCGATCACTCTCCTCACCAGGCTGATCCGTCTCCTCCTGTGTCGACCGCCTCCAACCTCATCTTCATCGACAACTATGACTCCTTTACCTGGAACATCTACCAGTATCTCGTCCTTGAGGGAGCTACGGTCCACGTCTACCGCAATGACAAGATCACCCTAGACGAGCTCATCGCCAAGAAGCCTACCCAGCTCGTCATCAGCCCCGGTCCCGGTCACCCCGCCACCGACTCTGGCATCAGCCGTGATGCCATCAAGCACTTTGCTGGCAAAATTCCTATTCTTGGTGTCTGCATGGGACTGTAAGTATACATGTTGTTATTTTATGAAACATTTTGTTCCAATCTTCCATATATCAGACTTGGACAAATGCTTACACCTTTTGTATAGTCAATGCATGATTGATGCCTACGGCGGTGAGGTCAGCTCTGCTGGCGAGTGGCTGCACGGCAAGACGTCGCCCTTGACGCACGATGCCAAGGGTGTCTTCACTGGCCTGAAGCAGGATCTTCCCGTCACTCGCTACCACTCTCTCGCCGGTACCCCGGTGTCTCTCCCCAAGTGCCTCGAGACCACGGCCTGGGTCAACAAGCCCGATGGGTCGCCCGGCGTCATCCAGGGTGTCCGTCACAAGACGTTTGCCATGGAGGGTGTTCAGTTCCACCCTGAGAGCATTCTCACTGAGGATGGTCGCACCATGATCAAAAACTTTGTCCATCTCCAGGGGGGTACCTGGGAGGAGGACGAGAAGCTCAAGAAGGCGAGCACCAGTCAGGCTTCCAACACTGCGCCTGCCAAGGGCAAGAGCAACAACATTCTTCAGCAGATTTACGCCAACCGCAAGGCTGCCGTTGCCGCTCAGAGGGTGATTCCCTCTCAGCGCATGGAGGATCTCCAGGCTGCTTACAACCTCAATGCAGCCCCCCCTCTGGTTCCCTTCCTGGACCGTCTTCGCCAGACTCCGTTTGACGTTTCTCTCATGGCCGAGATCAAGCGTGGGTCGCCGTCCAAGGGCATCTTCGCCCTCGACATCAACGCACCTGTCCAGGCTCGCAAGTACGCCCTCGCAGGTGCCAGCGTCATCTCTGTGCTCACTGAGCCGGAATGGTTCAAGGGCAGCATCGACGACCTCCGCGCTGTCCGCCAGGTCCTCAACGGCATGCCCAACAGGCCCGCCATTCTGAGGAAGGAGTTCATCTTTGACGAGTACCAGATCCTCGAGGCCAGGCTAGCCGGTGCCGACACGGTCCTCCTCATTGTCAAAATGCTCGAGCAGGAGCTGCTGGAGCGTCTGTACAAGTACTCACTCTCATTGGGCATGGAGCCTCTGGTGGAGGTGCAGAACGCAGAGGAGATGACGACTGCCGTCAAGCTCGGATCCAAGGTCGTCGGTGTCAACAACCGTAACCTCGAGAGCTTCGAAGTCGACCTCAAGACGACGAGCCGCCTGCGCAGCATGGTCCCCGAGAGCACCGTCATCTGTGCTCTGAGCGGCATCAACACGTACCAGGATGTCCTGGAGAACAAGAAGGACGGTGTCAACGCCGTTCTTGTTGGCGAGGCCATCATGAGGGCCCCGGATGCCACACAGTTCATCAGCCAGCTCTGCTCAGGAACCGACGCCCCCGCGCCCAACGATACCCCCTCATCTCTCCGTGTCAAGATCTGCGGTACTCGCAGTGCCGAGGCTGCCACTCGTGCAGTTGAATCCGGCGCGGACTTTGTGGGCATCATCCTCGTCCCTGGAGCCAAGAGGTGCGTCTCGGACGAGACTGCCGTGGCCATCTCCAAGGCCGTGCACTCGTACTCTGGCTCGCTATCGTCCAAGGGCGACGCACCGATATCCGCCTCTGGCGCCACCGACTTCTACACAGCCTCCGGCGCTCGGATAGCCAGCCCGCGCCCGCGCCTGGTGGGAGTCTTCCAGAACCAGCCGCTGCAGGAGGTGCTAGAGAAGCAGAAGCTATACAACCTCGACCTGGTGCAGCTCCACGGCAACGAGCCCATCGAGTGGGCCAACCTGATACCCGTGCCCGTCATCCGCTCCTTCAAGCCGGACAGCGTCGGCATCGGCCTCCGCGGCTACCACATCATCCCGCTGCTCGACTCTGGAGCCGGCTCCGGCAAGCTGCTGGACACGTCCAAGGTGGAGAAGCTCCTCCGCGCCGACCCGGAGCTGAGGGTGTTCCTCGCCGGCGGGCTGGGCCCGGACAACGTCGCCCATGCTGTCAAGTCATTGGGCGAGCTGGGTAAGCGTGTTGTTGGTGTGGATGTGAGCAGTGGCGTCGAAGAGGATGGCAAGCAGAGTTTGGAGAAGATTTCCACTTTTGTCAAGGAGGCCAAGAATGTCAGGTAGACGTGTAACAGAATTAGGAACAATATAGTAAAATGGATTAGATTTCTTGGATTATGTATGACGTTTCCTTATGTGACCGATTCCGAAACGACTTGCACTAGAAGCTGAGCACTAACACTCACAGACGCACTTGGGGAGCAGTCGGACATGTAAGTCGGAGTGTCAGTCGTGTAAGTCGAAAGCGCCCAAGCCACCACGGCATACCCAAACACGGAGAGAGGCAGACCACCAGGTTATCATGGGAAGCATCTCCATCGGCCCTCCACCCATTCTCTATAGTATATACCACCTATTCCAAAGCCGTGAGCCATGATCTCATATCCATTTCCTCACAGTGATGGCATCCCTATTTGACAACGCAGTCCACGTTTTCTCTTCTTTTGAGATGCAAAAATGCCTAGCACAGCTACACTTGTTTCTTTTCACACTCTCTCCACCTGACTTCCGTCAACATTTCACGACTGTGCACCTTTGATTTCACACACTTTCTTCATCTACAGCTTTACAGCAAGCGTCTGCAGAGAGAAGGAATACTATCAAAAGGATAAGAAGAGAAAACAAGAGGGGAAAAGAGGAGGAGAAAAGGAAAATGCCACGACAAATCTTTCGAAATCGCATCATCGCTTCGGCTGGTCCCTTACCAGGACAACTGACAGATGAGAATCTTCGACGATGGACAGAAGTCCGCAAGGGGGAGTATAGGAGCGACTTTGATCATGATGTTACTCATCTTCTCTGTACAGAGGAGCAGTTTAGAAAGAGGGTTGAACGGGGTATTTTCCTTCTCCCTTTCTTTTCTCTCACTGTCTTTGCACTGCTTGTCAACTGTTGCATTGACGGTAATGATACACTACTAACATGAATATGTATATAGTCAAAGACGCTCTTGCTCGTGGCAAGAGAAGAGTCCATATAGTCCATCATGACTGGTTCGAGTTCTCGACAGTCAGCGAGAAACGCCATCCGGAAAAGGAGTACAGTATGCTCAGTATACTGGCTAGGGAGAGGGCTGTCAAGTCGGAGATGGCGAGGATACGACGTGGGAAGAGGGATGCAGACAAGTTTGGGGTGAATACGTGTAAGTGCTCTCTTCTTATACATCATTTCTTCTCTCCCTCTTCTCTCCTCCCCCTTCCTATATATATTCCTTCCTCTCGGAACCAGTGACTAACAGAAAAAGGCCTCTTCCATGTATACCAAGATCGAGAATTCTTTTCCTACGAGATTGATCTTACACGAAATGACAACCATGCCGGCGAACAAGGACAACGATTCACATTACATGTGTGGTTTTTCCCCCCACATACTCCATCGTATTGATATATTGAATCCCGGGGAAATCATGACTAACTCCGGTCCATCCATGTACAAGCTCTGGGAATCAAATGCAAAACCACACTTGTACTGGTTCACAGCCAAATTCCTCCGACGCAAAGGCGACAGTCAACCAAACTACCACCGACCAAGCCCTTGCTCTGGCAAATGGGTCGACGAGATGAGGTTCTTCACCGACTTCTTTCGTAAGAAGACGGGGATAGAGTGGGAGGACAGAGTAAGCTTGAGGGGGACTATGCCACCTTGCATGTTTCAGTATACACCACCGGTTTGTTCTTCTTCTTCCTTCTTTGGTATTTGGTCTTTGGTCTTTGGCCTCGTATTCCATTCTTTCTTCTCTTTTTCCCCCTTCCCTTCTTTGTTACCATAGACAGATTGCTAATGCTTCCCCTTCTCTCAGACTGGTGGAAAACCCGTGGGTCGTCGTCTTCGACACGAGTACGAGTATTGCCTCGAGATAAATCGACAGTTGACGGGGTGCGGGTGTGATGTTGTGGATACGTCCAGGGCTGGTGATGGTGATATTGATGCTGGTGCTGGGGCTGATGCTGATGCCGAAGGGGTATCGGAGGCTGGACAGGTACCGGATGCCGAAGTATTGGATGCTGGTGTTGATGCTGGGGTATCGGACGCTGAGTGTGTGTCTACTTGTGAACCCTCAAACGATCCATAGGAATCAAAGAAAAGCAAACCCCCAGACTTGCTACTTGAACCCCCAGTACTACTAAAACCTCAACTTGGGCAGCACAAAGACCAACAGCACAAGTCCAACCATGAGCCCGTAGACCCACGCATAGAGTATCACCCTCCCCCACCACCCCTTACCCTCCGTCATCTTCACCAGCGCCCCCATCCGTCCCCTGGCCGCCTCCATGCCCCTCCCCGTGCGCTCCATGCCGTCCGTCGCCCGTCCGAGGACGTCCTTCTCCGTCTCCAGGCTGGCAGCCATATTCATCTGTTGACGCTTCATGGCCTGCGCCAGCTGGAACACCTTGGATGCTATGTCCTCTCTCTCGGAGGACTGCTTGTCCAGTATGGCTTCTGCTGTTGCTGTCGTTGATGATGTCGTGGGTTCTCCTGTAGGGGTGCTTCCTTCTTCGCCGTTGGGTTTACGTCTGTTGGCGAAGAGGGCGGCTCGGGCTTCGGCGTAAGATGGTGTCGCCTGGGATGGTGATGCGCGAGATCGGAGGGTTTGGTCTGTTTGGGTGGGTTGCTGTGTTGCTGTCGCTGTTGCTGTCGCTGTCGCTGTCGGTGCTGGTGTTGCTGTCGGTGCTGGTGTCGTTGTGGCTGCGGCTGTGCTTGTAGGTGTGGGTGTGGGTTCGGCGTCTTTCGGTATAATACTCGCTAGTACATCGTCTACCTCGTTGTCGTCTTCGTCGTCATCGTCAACAGCCATCTGCCCCAAGGTTAGCGTTTGCGCGGCCAGAGAAGTCTAGGAGTAGACACACCTTGTGAAGATCTTGCACATGATCCGTCAACAGGTCCAACAACTCTCTCTTCCTCCTGAGATCGTTCTGCACTTCTAGTCTCCGTCCGGGAGTCAGGATACCGGCAGCATCCTGCTCCAGCTTGGATAGCGAGGTAGTCGCATACTCGAGGTTCTATTCCCAACACAATTAGTTTCCCTTTGTTTCGTTCCTCTCTTTGCTCCTTTGGGGGATGCAATTCTTGGGGGTTAAAACGTTAGGAGAGATGAAAGGGAGGAGAAAAAACATACTGCCTCCAATTTTGCGCGCTCATATTCACTCCTTCGTAGTCGTTGCTCGCGTTCGGGATCGGCATGGAGGACAGTCTTCTGTAGACGCGACAGGAGCTGACCTAGCTCCGAGGAGGAGCGGTCCAGTGAGCTTGTTCCTGGGGTGGTCACTGGACTGTTACTCTGACTGCGTATTCGGTTCATTGTGGTTGGTGTTGACGTGGGTGGTGTGTGTGCGTGGTGTTTTCGTAGCTGTTGTTGTTTTGGGTCGGATTGTAGTCGGAGTACAGGGGAGATGTGGCCACCAGTGACGTGCGAGAGGGGCATGTACCACAGGATACTGGTAGTACTACTAGTAATTACTACCTAGTACTACCACTACCGGGAAATAAGATACTCAAATAAGCTGACAGATGAGTGTGTGGAATACACTATATTTGTAGTGATTGATACGGAAATAATACAGTTGGTAATTGAGTTCCCCAAGGTAGATAAATATCGTTGTCTTGTCTCAAGACCTACAATGCGTGTACTTCACAATGAACACCATGATAATACTTCTGGTCACTTAGCGCACGCCGCCGCAGCTGCGTGTGGCCGTTGCCGCCAAGGTGGAAATTCATTACACTTTGCTCTTTCGCGCCTTCCTTCTTTCCTTCTTTCTTTCTTTCCTTCTTCTTCTCCTTTCTTTTCTTTGAACCTTCCTTCTTCTTCAATCGCAACGTCAATTTGTGTGTAAACGCAGCGAGCCCGCGTTAGAGACAAGGGCTAACAGGAGTGCATAGCACGGCAACAGCAACAAACATAACTGTGAGTGCTTGGGCTTTCTAGAAGAGTGCATCAATACAGAAATAGTATTATCCATTCAATCATACAAGTCGTAATAGTCCCCCATAATCAATAAATAGTACCCAACCCGTCAATAAAGTAAGAAATATGAGGTACCGGGTATCTCACGTCCCAAGGCGTCCAACATGCCACCACCCGACGGACAGCCTGCATCATGGTACGGTATACCGATGAAACAGCCGTACACGATAGCGGGCCTCATTATAATACCGCGCACTGCATCACCCTAATCATCCCTCTCACCCTCCTCCTTATCCAGGTTACTCCTCAGCCTCTCCTCCTGCTTCCTCCAATGACTACCCTCCTCGTAGTCGGAGCTAATCTTGAGGGCCCTCCTCAACCTCTCACTCTCCTTGATCTTTGCATCGGCCATCTCGTGAACCTGGTGACCCTTGAACTGCTTCTTGGGACCGCCACCGGCTGCACGCTTGCCCTTTTCCATGTCGGCTAGTAGCTTTGCCCTTAGCTCATCGCAACGGCGGTCAATCTCATCCTCATCAACTCTGAGGGGTGTGTTAGCAGGGGAAGTCAGAAAAAAAACAGATGAACAAGGAGAACAGGAAAGAAATCAAGAAAAGGCGGCGCAATGAATAAAATAAGAAAGAAGCAAGATGAGGGAGGGAACAAAAAAAACATACTCTTCTTCTTCTAGCTCGTCGCGCAACTCGAGAACTTTCACCTCGACTTCACGCTTCCTATCGTGCTCGAGAATCCCCTGGTCTGGCTGACGCTGCTTGTGTCGCATCGTGTCTGGGTCCTTTGTGTATGGGGCACCGTAGTTGCGAGGCTTCATGTGGGCGAGGTTGCGCTGGACGTAGCCCGAGGTGCCGCTGCCACGGGGGGTGGACAGACCGACATTGTCAGACATGGTGTGTTGTGTGGGGGGAGAGTAGGATATTAAGTGTGTGAGTGTTGTATTTTATGATGCGGTGAGTTGTGAGAGAGGGAAAGAGAGAGAGATGGAGTTTGAATGACAGAATCGCGACAAAGATGATGATGGAATGTCGTTGATGAAGCCGAGACGGTGATGAAATATACAAGGTACAAGCTGAGAGAAACGGGTAGGCGGTGAGGCCCACCTGTTGCTTTGTAGCGTGGCAGAATCTGCTGCAGTGGCGGGGTGAAGCACGATGACTCAAGAGCAGCGATCACTTTTTCTATTTTAAAGCAGGGAGTCATTCATCTTGTTTCCCATCAAGACGACATATTGATATATATATGCATATATATAATTCTTCATTGAATTGTATATTTCTGATTGCTATCCCGTGGTTTCCTATTCTTCTCCCGAACAACACCAAAGAAAGAGAAAGAAAAAATGCCCCACCTCCCAACGCAAGATGCAGGTGAAGATGAGAACCAGGAACTCATCTTCCCCCCTGTGACACGGGATCACATCCTGAACTGCTCATACGACGCCTGGTTCCCGCGATACAAGAGCTCGTGTCTCAAGTCGCGCATCATCCCCCTATCGCCAACCTTTGTATCCTATCTTCACGAGGACGGCATCATCCTAGCCGACGACGACGACAACGATGCTCTCGGGTCCCCCGAGGAGGAGGAATGGCACTCAGCAGCAGCATCACACCCCAGCAGAGTCGAGGAGGTGGCATCAGATGATGAAGAGAGCTCGGATGATGGCGAAGAGCCCGACACGAGGCCACCAAACGAGCGCTTCCCCGAGATCCACCGTCTCATCAAGGAAAAGATAGCAGAGCTGGGCGGCTCCGTGGCGCCCAAGCTCAACTGGTCGTCCCCCAAGGACGCCAAATGGATCTCCCCGCACCAGAACACGCTCAAGTGCACGACGCCCAACGACATCTACCTCCTGCTCAAGTCGTCGTCCTTCATCTCGCACGACCTGGACCACGCGTTCGACGACTGCACCGCCGCGCCGGCATCGCGGCCCCTGACGCCCATCCTCGTCCTCAGGCCATTCTTCTCCCCCCATGCGGCCCTCGAGTTCCGCTGCTTCGTCAAGAACAGGTCCCTCGTGGGCATCACGCAGCGCGACCTGAACCACTACGACTTCCTGGCCGGGCTGAGGCCCAACCTGATCCGCAAGATACGGACCTTCTTCCGCCAGACTCTGCGCCTCACCTTCCCTGACCCGAGCTTCACCTTTGACGTGTACATCCCCGAGAGCTCCTTCTCTGACGACGGTCTGGGCAAAGTCAGACTCATCGATGTCAACCCCTGGGCTCTCCGGACCGATAGTCTCCTGTTCTCCTGGCAGGAGCTGTTGGATGCCGAGGTGGCTCGGCCGCTGTACGGATCGGCTGCTACTACTGCTACTGATGATGTGGAGGACGATGAGGAGGGAGATACGAGCGCCGAGGAGATGGATGAGAGCGACGAGGCTGTGCAGGCTCGCGGGCCCGAGTTGAGGATCATTGAGAAGGATGATCCTGCCGCGTACAATTTTAGCTCTACGCAGTACTCGGCTCATAAGCTGCCCAAGGAGGTGGTGGATGCTAGTGCTGCCGGTGGCACGGGACTCAGGGAGTTTGCTCAGCAGTGGAAGGCTATGACGGAGGGGAGGGGCGATGGGATATGGGAGAAGGCCAGTGCAGCAGGACCTGGGACGAGTAGTTAGGATGCAGTCAGGGGTATTGGGCAGATATATAAAGAGACAGACAGTTACAAATGATCAAGTCATTGAGTCCAAGATGATTGAGCTGAGTGATGGCAATGGTTGGAAAGAACTTTGATAACACAGGTATGAAGAATTCAAAAGAACAGACAAGACGAAACGAGGACAACGCAATGTATTCAAATAAGGGATTCAGACAATGGCAGGAATACAACGATGTAAATACAATACAATGGTCCTGGTAGTAATACAATAGCAACACAATGAAGAGTGAATATCAGTTTTACACGACCCCCCTATTCACCCCCTATATCAACAGCAACATACCACAACACCCTTGGGGCAAAGAACCCCCAAACCTCAGACGAATCTGGGACAATAGTAGAGACGAAGAAAACAGCATTGAAAAAAAGAAGAAGAAGAAGAAGAAGAAAAACGTGGTGTGGGGAAGCCTAGGCAGAAGGAAACCCCCAGTCACCAATGGCCTAGAGAAAGATATTCACCGCTCACTCCGCCGAGAGAGGAGGTTTTGCCCATTCTCCAGATTGGCCAGGTGAGTTCGAAGAAACAAACATATCTTCGAGGTGCTCAAACTCGTGTACATCGAGGACAAGGTTTTTTTGTATCACGATATGTGGCTGCATGGTATAAAATGCTGCACGGGCTTTATATAGAGTATAATCATCGAGGGGTTCCCACCATGTCGAGGCGTGATGTTGCTGTGGTGCGGTTTTCGTGAATTTTCTCAACTTTCACGGTCTTCTGTGAATGCTAGAAATATGAGGAATTCTCGCCTATTTGAATGGGAAGGAAAATGGTCTATAGAAGGGTCCTGAATCATCCATTCATGCATTATGCCTGGCTCCACGCACCGACCTCTCTATCGGCTATTTATTCCTCTTCCTTCTATTCCTCCTTCCCTTCTTTCCTTCTTCTCTTCCCTCTTCACGACAGGTTTTGCTATATCTACAAGATCATCACTCTTGCGTTCGGTATAGCACTTGTCACATCTACGATACCATCACTTTTGGGTTTGATTAAGCCGTTGTTATAGCTACATCGTTATCAGTCTTGTGTTCTATCTCTCTCGACTTTCGATTACTATCTTTGCGTCATCACTCTTCCCTCCTCACGCCAGTGCTGCTGCGCCTACAGCATCGTCACTATCGCGCTCTATCCTTCTTTGGATATCCCTCCTTGCATCTCGCAGGGAGGCAACATCATCTATCCACTCCTCACTTATACTATACCAAAAGGCGTACTATATATCGCCATCATCACCACCATCATCATCTTTGTCTCCTCACTCCCTCTCTCCTCCAAAAGCCTCTCCTGCATCAACCAAACGTCGCCATCACCATGAGCCACAACGAGGCCGGCAGCAGCGACAGGCGTGAGGGAGATGCCCCCGAGCATCAGTCAAATTATTCCTCGTCGGACTCATCTCTCCCAGATGACCTCGCATTTCTGCACTGGGGAGTCAACCAGTTCCAAGACGACGAGGACGTGAACCCCGATGCTTACGCGCAGCCTCAGCACGACGAGGCGGCGTTGGCACCCGGGGGCAACGGCCACACGGGCACCACGGACACCTTTGCCAACACCATGTCCGGCAACGTCTCTGCCCCCGACAACGTGGATGTCAGCAGGTCTACGATCCCGTATGACTTCGCTGACATGCCCGGCATCTTTGAGACTCCTCCCCCTCACAGCCAAGGCATCCCCTCTGCCCCCTACGCTCCCATGTCCGGCGGCAATGACATCGTGCAAGGTCTGCACTCCCCCTTCGACCTCTCCCACGGGATGGGCCACCCCCAGCATGCAGGCATGCTCCCCTCCACGTCCGCTTCTCCTACTCCATCCTTGATGCTGCCGGCGCAAGACCCCCCGCCTCCCTCCAGCAACACCCTCGCCCATTCTCCCACGGTGACGGGTGCCGTGAACGCAAACTATGTCCCAGTCCAGGCTTCCTAGGAGAACCTCAGGGACCATAGTCAGCGTCACATGGGCAATCCCATGCAACAGCTGGGCAGGCTTCAAGGCGGTGATGAAGGGGTGCTGGCCACCACTCATTCTCAGAGCCGGACTGTCGCTCCACAGGCAGCCGTCGTTCAAGGTCAAGACGCTCAGGGACAATATTCTCCCATTCTGAGCCAGAACCCCCACGCGGCGCCCCAGCCCTCCGGCTCCCAGGCCCAGCCTCGGGCCCAGCCACAGGGCAACAAGAAGCGTGCTCGCGCCTATCAGGGCCACGGCGGAAAGCACACCAAGGCCCAAAAGGTCAGCCATCCCCCCCCGCGGGAGCAGGACAAGCAAGAGTCCACCGCCGCCGCCGCCGAAGAGCAGGTCCACAGCTCCTCCGAGGCCACCGCCGCCGCTCCGCCCCAGCCCACCCAGACCCCTCCGTCACCCCCATCACCTCCCCTCCCGACCGCCGGCGTCCTGGCCAAGGCCAGATATGGCGACAAGGTCAACACGAGTGCCCCCAACTGCACCCGCATGGCCGAGCAGACTGCCCTCCGTCCTCCCGATCAGCGACGTGACTCGCAAAAGGTCAACCTCGCACGTAGGAGCAACGTCGAGGCCCTGATGTGTCATATGACCGGCGAGGAGGCGCCCCAGGCCTGCAGGAGCTGCGCCAAGGGTCACGGGCCTTGGACCACCTGCGTCGTCAAAGATGGGCTGATGTGTGGCAGCTGTTCCAACTGCTGGTTCAACGCTAGTGGAGTGCGCTGCACTTTCCACGGTATGTCATTTTTTTCTTTCCCTTTTGTCCATCACTCTCTTCTCAACTTTTTTTTTTCTTTTCCTTTCCTCTTTAATCCCTTCTTCGCGATCTTTATCGAACCGACATTGAATCCATCCTAACAAAAACATCTGTTATATAGAAACCAACGTTGGTACACGTACCGCTCAGGCCTCTGTCACTCCCAGTGCCGAAGCCAGACCAGCTGTTCAGCAGTTTGCCTACCCTCCCTCTGCCTTCCCTCCTCCCGTCCCTACCTCCATCGCCTCCATGATCGACCAGGGCGTCAGCCGGATGGCCAGTGCCAACACCACCCCTCCCCAGATGGGAGCCCCGGGTTCCGTGCCCAGGTCGGCGGCGGCACACAGCCTCTCCCGCCTCCAATGGGTCCTCCAGAGCGACCCCAGCACCAGCGGCATCGGTCAAGCTCTTGGCTCGTGTGCCTCTCTCGACAGGCGCGGCAGACACGTCGTCCGCATCCAGGCTGCCGCCGAGGAGCTCGGCCTCCGCATCATGGAGCTCGAGGAGTACCTCGCCACGCCGCAGGGTGCCTTTGAGGAACACAGGGCCAGGCAGCTCTTGCAGGGCCAAGGACAGAATTCCAGCCCGCACATTGAGCAGAACCCCCTCCCTCGGCAGCAGAGTGTCCAGCCTCTCCTCCAGCAGAGTCCCGTATCGCAGCAGCAGCAGCAGCAGCAGCAGCAGCCTCCCCAGACTCCCCAGCAGCTCCACCAGCAGGGCGTCCCTCCCCAGCAGAGCTTCCTCTCCCAGGGACAGCACGGTGTCTCTCAGGAGCACCAGCACCAGCACCAGCATCAGAATGCCCACCCCGTCCAGCACCAGCAGCACACCCAGACTGCTTTTACTGCCGTCTCCGGCTCCAACTTTGGCCAAGAGGATGCTAGTGGTGAGGATGATGACGACGAGAGCTCCGGCTCGGAGTGAGGGCAGCACAAGCTGTCTGTTACTATTTCTTTTGTTTGCTTGTACAATTCTTTGTGTACTTGTTTTTTTCGGGTCCATCTTCATTTGTCGTTGATTAAGAGCTATATTTGTTTTTCTCATTGCGTCGTTATATACCCAAAAAGAATCATTCAATGATTCTAGGTTTTTCTTTCGGATAAGTTCGCTTGCTTCATTTTCAGACATCAAGATACCCTAGAACAAGACCGATGCGCCGCAAGACGAGGGACATTAGACATTAGAAGTCGAGTCATCATGGTAGATTCGAGTCAAAGGAAAGGTTTAATTTGCAGGATTGGTTTCCAAGATCGCTTATACGAAACAGTTAACAGTCATTTGACAGACCTATTCTGACCGTCTTGATATTTGCTTTAAACATCTTGGTGAATGTTGCATATCGAATCAATGATGGTTACCGACTGTCTGTGATAGTGGCCACAAAATACTAACAGCTGTCACCACCCACCTGTGCGGCATACTACTGCAAGTATAACGAACACTCGACCATACAGACCATCGATATTGGAGTGACCAGGTCAAAATACAGCTCTGGTAAACCGTTCATCACTACCACGGAGTATAGAGTTAAAAACACAATTTGACCACATCACCAAACTCAACAAGACCAGACCACAGCTAGTAAACCACACTGATAGACAATAGACGGCAACAGACCACACCGCACCAGACAATACGAGACAAGACAAGAGACTCCCAGTGTATAAGAATCATTAAGAGCAGAAGATAGCTAAATAAACAACAGGACAAACACCTCGTCAATAACGAGTTCAATACAAGATAATGGGATAAAGGTACAATAGTAAATCCCTTTTTCTGCCAAAATGCCACTTTGAAAAACAACATCTCTCTCACTCTCACTCTCTTTCTTTTCTTCTTCATTCTCTCTCTGCTATTGTCGCAAAAAAAACACATAGTTGAAACAAGATATAGCAAAAGATAAAAGCAACAGCAAAAGCAAGAGAAGAAAAAAAAAATAGTTCATATATCAAATCAATAAGAGACGGGAATATATTTCCGTATACACAAAAATTCGCAAACAGAATAAAACAAATAAAGAAAAAACACATTCCGTCCCGTTTCGGAGGGCAAAAAAGAAAAAAAGATAGTAGTAAAAGAAAGGAGATTCAAGGAATGACAGACATGTTCCTTTTCGTATGTGACTTGTGGTGTGAAATTGTGGCATGATACAATGCCGACGTAGACGCCGTGAGCTCACACACACACACGTAAGTTCCCCCGTCTTCCTTTTCCTTTCGACCTTTTTTGCCATGACATACTCGGAATGACTGGGAATGAATAGAAAGAACAAATAAAAGAAAAGAAACTCCTGCCAACTCCAGCTATTCCCCTGTATAGGGACAAAAAAGGTAAAGAACCACACTTGCCAGAAACAGCCAGTGAGTCTATGGTATACCTGTGCCAAAATCCCTCACACAAAGGGGAACGCCGGTGCTGACAAGGACATGGACGGGTATCGTGGGAGCTCGGTGAGGGGCGTGTGTTGTGGAGGGGGCGCGGCCGGCTCGATTCCTCTCGACTCGTTGCCCCATGCAAGGAGGTTACAAGTTGTGGAGCAACGGAGAGAACATAGGTAGAAAAAGAAAACATCAAGAGCCGATTCTTCTCCCTTTCATTTCAGGAAACGGAGAAAAGAAACTCCTCTCGACTCATGCGGCTTGTTTCGTGACGTATTATAAAAAAAAGGAAATAGAAAAATGTAATCAAAAGGGGGTATTTCGAGTTATGGTTGTCCAAGAGGAATTCGTTTAGATGAGACCGCACAGACGAAGGTTCTCCTGGATAATGATGTCTAAGGGTCATGTTAGTATTGGGTTTCCAATGGAGGATGATGAGAGTATATCGCAAAGGACATATGGTGAGAACATACCATTGACAGCAGCCATGACAAAGCGAATCTGCGTCGTATCCGTTGCACACGTAAAGTGAGTGTAAATCTGCTTCGTCTCGTGCTGGTTCAGGCTGACGAAACGGTTGAGGATGTAGTCGCAGGCGGCGGCATAGTCGTCACCACCCTCGTAGTCGGGGAAGTAGTTCTTCATCGGGCTGATGGGCAGCTTCTCCTTGAAGCGGTCGATCTTGTTGAGGAAGAGAATGATGGACGTCTTGATGAACCACCGCGAGTTGCAGATGGAGTCGAACAGGGTCAGGGCCTCCTGCATACGGTTGACCGTCTCGTCCTCGAACAGGAGCTGGTCGTACTCGGAGATGGCGACGAGGAAGAGGATGGTGGTGACATTCTCGAAGCAGTGAATCCACTTCTTACGCTCGGAACGCTGACCACCGACATCGAACATGCGGTAAGTGAGGTCGCCGATGATGAAGGTGGTTTCTGTGATACCCGTCGTCTTGACACGCGATCGGAGGACGTCCTGGTCGTTGGGCATGTAGTCGGGCGAGGCAATGCGCGAAATGTTGTCAAAGTAGCTGAGGGTTTGTTAGCAAGGCGGCAAATGAGAAAAGCCCTTTGGGCGGGCGACAAGTTGCACAGGCAACAAAGGAAAGAGATAACTCACTATCGAGCCGAGTCGTTAAGCTGGTACTCGCGCGACCTCTTGAAACACTCCTGCACACCGTGGTCCTTCCACAGGGCCTCGATGGCACTGCCAACCTCCGGGGGGAGAACGTCGCCCTCGATCTGGGCGGGCTGCATGAAGATGGTCTGGACGTGGTACTCCATGCGCTGGTCCTCGAGGGGAAGCTCGAGCGACTCCATGGCCTCGAGAATGACGCGCATCGACTGGACAGTGTTGCTAAAGATGATCTCCTTGAAGGATTCGCGCTCATCGCGAGAGTAGCCCCCCTCGTGGATGAGCTTCATCTGCTTGAGAATGGTGGACTTGCCGGATTCACCAGCACCTAGATTGTGTCGGTCGCGTTAGTTCTATTTCCCGTAATGCATATACGACAGAGTGAGATTCAATCAATGAATCTGCCATCACGTACCTAGGAGCAGCATCTTGATCTCATTGCGCTGCATCAGCTTGTCCCTCTTGAGCTGGTTCTCAATCTCCTCGTTGCGGGCCTTGCCCTCCTTCTCTTCTGTGCTCATTCCGCAACCCATCTTGTCGGTATTTTTGCGACTCTCGTCGGCTTGTGTCGTGTAGAAAAAAAATTGAAGGAAATTGGTTCGTCGGTTATGGAGGATTTATTTGGCCCCCTTTTGTTCTTTGTTCGATCACCAAGCGTCGCGGTCGGAATCACGTCTGGTAATTTCACTCGTGTCAGTTTTCGCCGTAATAGCTCGGTGGTGGCGACGTTCAAAAAGAAAGTGAAGCAGAAAAAAGAAAGATCGGCAACGCGTATGTCGGAGAAGAGGATATGGTGAAACACAATGTCGAATGGTTGATGTCTGGAGGAAGATGGTGGTCACTCGGGCAATGGCGACGGTCGAACGACGATTTCCCTCCTATTGCCTGTCGACTGTTTTTCCAACCCCCTGGGCGCTTCGGGAATATCGCGTATTCGATAGAGATGACCGGATTGGAGCGAGAAAGAAGGTCGAAACAATTGCACGTCGGAACAAAACAAACAGGAACGAGAAAAAGGAAAGACGAAAAAAACTCACCTCGACTTGATGCTAGAGAAGGAAATTGTGATGATGATTGGCAACGAACTGCCAGCTGGGGGTATGGGTTGGTGGGAGGGGGGGAAGAGAGGGAGAGTTGGCGACGGAAATGTCCTCGGAAGGGTTTGGTTCAGTGGGACACCAACGGAGGAAGAAAATGGGGAGGGGATGGGAGGGGGGGCCGGACGGGATGAGGCGAGACGTGTGCAAGGAAGAGAGAACAGAGAGTGTGAGAAAAGGTACGAGCAACAGGCGTACGAGCAGCAGAACAGGACTGATGAGAGCCTGTGACAGGTGAGAGAAAGACCGTGTGTGTGTACTCCGTACTCTCGTACGGCTGTAGGAGTAATAGACGGGATGAAGGGGGGGGGAAGGGGAAATGAATGAATGGCTCACCAGTAATACGACGCACTCGGTATTAGAGCGTTGGGTGGACTGTGGACATTTTCCTTTGATTTTCTAGAGGTTGGGTCCATTTGATTGGCCATCTGCACCAGTCTCCAGAGGGAAAGAGCGATGGACAGTGCGGCGATGGTGTGGGTACGGAAGGTGCGAACTTGAACGCACTTGCCTCTGTATTTCGTCGTAGTAATATTACGACCGCTGCTGTTAACACCTAGTGTTGGAGCTATTTACACAGGGCCGGGGAGATCAAGAAGGCCTGAACTGGTTACGAGCACTCCGCAGAGTCTGTCTGAATATGATTGCAGTACCTGTACGAAGCATTATATTGCAGCTCTCGTATTATTATTACCTCTTGTCATACTCTGTACTATGAGCACACGGTACTTGCCAATATCCAGCAAACTCGTGTGTTTGTCGGGCGCGCTCTCTCTCTCCTGCACTGCAGGTGCACAGACACATTTGAGAGCTGTCTACCACTGCCAAGTGCACCCCGTACTCAGTGAGCGGTAGATGCAGTCCGCACAGTGTCAATTACCAAACAGGGGCACAATAAGAGAGAGAGGGAAAGAGGCAAAGAGAGAAAGGGCAAAAAAAAAAAAGTCACTGACCCTCCACCATCTTCCTCTCTCCTCTATTTTGCCTCTCCCCCTGATCGAAGACAGGGCTACCAGTACGTACTATTACGGAGTACGGTACGTCGTAATACCTGTAAGGTGGTACTAACCAGGAATAATCCCAGCGGGCGGAGCGCCATGGGTGGTGGGGTCTCTTTTCCCCTTGGTTCTTGGTTCCTTTTACAACCCCTGTCTGACGGGCAATCGCTGGACTACTAGACCGGGGGGAGGGGAGGGGGGTTGGCCTCCGGGGCTGAGGTCAAATGTTGGATGGTGTTGTTGGATGGGAAAGTGCTTCATATACCCAACAACAATGTGAATCAAGAAGGAAATAGAAAAGAATGTTCCGTCAAAGGCATACGAGTAGAGGGTTCTATTATTCTGGATTACCAGTACTACCGGTACATGTACTCGTTCTCATACAAACGATCAGTCAACTACATGGACGTCCATCTTTGCACTGCAGAAACATCAGACATGACACTGTCCCTCTCTTCTCTCTCTCCCTCCCTTGTTCAGAGTATCAGGTAAGCAGGGGTCAATTATCCGATCAGCTGTCGGCAGTGGGGAAGGAACCACCAAAGCAGCAGCAACCTCTTTGTGTGCAGGCAAGTGCAAGCAAGTGCAAGGTGAAAGTGGGAAAGCAGGTGCAAGCCACCTACAGTCAGCTATTACGGAGCACTACTCGTACAGGTACGGTACGGACACAGAGTACGGATACAGACATTGATAACTCCGTTTAATACTCCGTTGATTGGCTTTATACCAGTAAAGGAGAATACGTACGGAGTACTCGCACTCCGTTTTAAACGACGTACATGTAATTACAATCATTCAGACTATTCCTGTACCTAAACACTAGACTATCCGTACAAAAACGTGGGATTGACATCAATCATAGGACAATCATCATGGCCACGAGGCATGACTTGCAGATTTATATTAGTAGCAAGATGATTCCGACTGGGGAGTAGGGACGTATTTCCGCCAGAGAAGATAGAAGATAGAAGAAGAAGAAGAACAGCAATATAAACAATGGCCTATGCCTTTGTTCAGTCCCAATTCCAATATTAAAAGAATAGTACGACTACGGTAAACCCCAAACGTCAGCCTGTCCATCCACGCCAAGGCTAATATTATCCTCGCAGCTACTTGCAGCTCTCGCGGTGGGAAAATGGAGGCAATAGACAGGGGTATGCCATGCTCCAAGAGGTTAGGAACGGTGTTTACGTCGTAACTGGCCAGGGGTATCCTTGAATTGGCTCTTTTTATTTTCTCTCTCTCTCTCACTCTCTCGTTCTTCCTGTTCGTCTAATACGGAATAGTCATGGTGGTATTACGACGTCAACTCGTTCGTCGTATTACGGAGACTATTCTTTGATATTACTACTAGTTGCACTGCTAGTGCCGAGAATACCATCACTGTAATGACATAGAGCATCACGGACCGGAGTGGACGGAGTATTGCGATACGAATACTACTACTCGGAGTATTACATGTGCGAGCATCTAGTAACTACCGTACGAGTGCCACCTGTAGTCGTACATGCACCTCATGCTCGTACGAGTTGAGTTGAATTACCTCTTTCTTCCCCCACACTCGTAAACAACTCCTCAACTCCTCCTCCTAACAAGAGAGAGTTGCATGCAGACACACACACACACACACACACACGCTACTCATACGAGTACATGACAAAAGCTGCAGCCATCCGTCATATATACATAACGGACATCACAGCTTCTAGTCTACGCCGCACGACTTACTATGCACTTCTCTCCTTTTAATGGTGATAGTCTCCCACCATCATGACATGTACATACATACACACACACACAGGCTACTAGTAATACTGCCGAGCAACAACCCAACCATGATGCACCTCTCCGTAGCTCATCTACTCATATCTACTTTCCCATCTTATTTAGCTCAGTACGACTACTAGGAGACCGCTCCTTTGACTGCAACGCCACCTTGGCGGGAGGTTGCGTCTGTCGCTGTCCGACTCTGCTGCATCTGTGCCACACACACACACACACATTTCCTCTCCCCCTCCAAGTAATACGGCGTACTCCGTAATAGCACCTCTTCCTGTTTTTCTCTTTACCAATATGCCTCCCCTCCCCATATATGTTTTAGAACAGGGGAGGGGGGCGGATCTCAGACGACTGTGTGCTGTGTGGCCCATGAACAATAAATGCAAGTCTGCAACAAACAAATACGGAACAAGAGTAGTAATACTACTGTTATTACCAGTATTGATAATTAATAGTATGCACCTCATAATACTCCGTACCGAGTGGTCAGATGTCAACTGGGCGCTGTTTGCAGCCTACGACGTCGCAATATTATGGCCACTGCCGAGAACCAGTCTCTGTCGTATATTACTCCGTACATGTAAATTGACCGCAGAATATCAAAACGAAAGATCCAACAGACAATCACAGAGTTGAAAAGAGAGAAGAAAGAGAGAAGCCCGCTTCTTTTTCTCTCGTTCCGAGCGTCGTATATTACTCGGCAATAAAAAGAAAGTACTACTACTACACTACTACTAGTAGTAGCAAGCCATTTCCCAGTGGTGAGGAACCTACCAGGCTCGAGCTTTTCTCTCTCTCTTCCTCTGGTCTCCGCTCGACGTAATGATTTCACCCACTCTACAAGTTCAATCTACGACGAGCATTGAATACAGACAGACAGGCACGGTGGAGGCGCGACTAAGAGACGAGACGAAGACGGAAAGTACGTATCTGTACAGGCAAATCGGTTACGCCAGCCCCATCAACTAGCGTCGTCGAGTCAGGATCATCATCTTAGCTTTTGGCCCGTGACGGCCGAGAGAGAGAGAGGAGAGAAAGAAGAAGAAAAAAAGAGGCGCTTTTCTTCAAGACATTTTCTGACCATCCGATGCCGTACGGCTTGAATAGTTGAAGAGAGGGAGAGGCAGGGGAAGAAGAAAAAGCAGGGCCAACCAGCATCGACAAAGCAGGGAGGGGATGTGGAGGTCGAAAGTGATGCAAAAGGAAAAGAAGAAAGAAGAAGAAGGATCCCAAACACTTTTGCATAATCGCATAAGCTTGTTCTGGAACGACTCTAGCAAAGGCATTACGGAGTAGTACCCAGGATCTCTTCCTCAAGATTCAGAACAGGGACCCAGCATGAATCTTCTTTCCCTGCTTTTTTCGGCGCATACTCATCATACCAGACTGAAAAAGGAAAACTGCGACAGTCACCTCAGACATTTGAGAACCCTGGCATGAAGTTTGACTAACCCACAGGTTTGAGGGGAGAAGCCATGAGTTTTGATCACAAACTCATTCTCTTTGAGAGTGAGGGCGGCGGGCCGTGGCTCAGGCCTTGTGTCTCTGCGTATGTCTCTTAGCCATCCCGACCTCTTTGGCCATGTGTAACTCTGTTACCAGAGTACAAACAGTCTAGTCCTACTGCTCGTGATACTGCTGCAACTTCTGGAGACGTCGTTCTACTGGACATTGGGTTGACAGTTGGTGATACTACTAGTAGTACTGCTTGTCTAGTACGAGTACTAGCGAGGGCACGACCCGACTGACAAGTGCAGCTGAAATACGGAGTAGTATCGGCCATCTACAGGTATGAATGTGCCGACGATGAAAAAAGAAAGGAAAGAAGAGAGAAAAGGTTCCCACACAAATTTACACCATGGCGTCCGCCCACGTCGGTAGTACGGAGTAGTTGCACGTAGTGTGGTACGACTAGTGATATTACGGATCCTCAACTCACGAGTTAATAAACCCCTTGTCTTTCGGTTAGAACCTCTTTGTACGGACAGGTAATAGAGGTACAACTACAAGCATTCTGTAGCAAAATGTTCGATTGGTTTGCATCCGTGCGAGTAGCTCGTGGAGCTCTCGTAGAGAGACTGGCCGGCAAGCGAGGGTCGACCGACCTCTTCTTTCAATTAATCCATGGACCGTGTGTCTTCTCCCCTCTCTCTCAAGAGTCTCAGCTCATACTATTCTAGTCGTAGTCTCTCCCAAAAGGTCGGGCCCAAATCTACTCGCGTACTCCAGTCTCCAGTCTCCAAAGCCGTAATACCTGTACGAGTACGGAGTAGCCTGTAGGGGGCCAGGGGGTACGTATCTCTTTCAATTCTGGCCCACATCAAAATTGTCAGCCTCACTGGGACTGGCGCTTTGTTGCGACTCGCTACTCGTACGCTCGGTAGGAATTGGATCCATCTCCAGCCCCCTCCCACTCCCCCCCTTGCGTATTGTCGTCGAGAGAAGAAGTCGTCGAACGGTCGGGTAGCATTGATCTCTCTGCTACACGCCCCCCCCGTTCCGTTCCGTCTTCTCCATTGCGATCCCGAATTGGGTCTCCATCCAATATTCTCCTCCCTCGGTATTACGATACACACATAACGAATTCAACGACACACGCATACACACACACAATATGTCTGCCATTCCTATGAAACGGCTAGGCGGCCGAGGTATTATAGACTCTAGCAGCGCATAATACCCAATTTCCTGGGGGTAGTCGATGGTACTATACGGAAACAATGACCTAACAGAGAAATCTTGTATTTAGCCGTCAACGCCGACGATGATGACGACACGGAGCGCGAGTACGATCGTCTACGCGATCTAGCCCGCGACGAGGCCAGGAAGCGCGGACAATGTTATGAAAAGGTGCGTTTGATATTGTTGCGCATATACGGGGGGCAGGAGAAGACACAAAGAGAAAGAGAGTAAAAGCTGACCAACCTGACAATATAGTCCAAGAGGGCCTACGAGGATGGCGACGGCGCCGGAGCCAAGGAACTCTCCAACCAGGGCAAGGCCCACGACCGCAAGATGGACGAGTACAACGAGCAGGCGGCCAGCTACATCTTCCGCGCCAACAACGCCCCCGGCCGAGTCGACGGCGACGCCATCGACCTCCACGGCCTCTTCGTCGAGGAGGCCGAGCGCATCCTCGAGCAGCGCATCCGCGCCGACCAGGCCAACGGCCAGGAGCACCTCCACGCCATAGTGGGCAAGGGGAACCACTCGACGGGCCACGTCCAGAAGATCAAGCCCAAGGTCGAGGCTCTCTGTCGCGAGATGGGTCTCAAGTACCGCACCGAGGAGAACGAGGGCCGCATCTACATCAACCTCCAGGGCGGTGAGCCTGCTTCTGGTCCCTCTGGTGGTAGTGGTGCTCAGCATGGATACCCTGGTCATCACCAGAACAACCAAAACCAGCACCACCAGAACCAGAACCAGCAACAGCAGGACCCTGTCGAGGAGCTGGTGGGCAAGATGCTCCCGCGTATTCTGCGCAAGCTGGAGAAGGCTTGCTGTGCTATTATGTAGAATGTTGCACATGATTTGATGTTTTGGTGGGCAAGTGTGCTCGCCATATGATACCAATTGGATAATGAAAGGGAAGGGAAAATATCGAAGAAATGCATAGGAAAAAAAAAACTCGTTATGATCTACGGATGGGTAGTAGTAGTTTCGTTTCTTTCTTGGATATAGTTAGGGGTTCGAATACTTGTATATACTGGCTTCGAGGCTCATATGAATTCAAGTACATACTCTGCACATTGCTTTTTTATAAACTTGGAGCTACGAACAACGTGAATGTCAATTCCTTTGTTATGTCTTTTAGCCGCGATATCATGGTTAAAGAGTATGCGAAAGCACCGTGACGTACATTTGTGGATGTGTGGGAGAACCCCGCCATAAAAAAAATAGCGTCACGAAGGATCAACCACCCCTCCTTGAACAAGGCGCCTGCTCTCACAACGTCATTACGTCTGTCGACATGCCATTATACGATGCCGGTAAGTTTCTGTTTGACACTCCCCTTCCCTTGTTCTTGGGGCCATGCCGCAATACCCTCTCGTCATGTCCCAGGACACTAATGGACCCTCCTCGCACAGTTGATCATCGTCTCTGGTCTGCCAACGTCTGGCAAGACGACACGCGCCAAACAGCTGAATGAGTACCTGGAGAAGCGCACGGCCGACACCAAATACCGCACCCACTACATATCAGACGACACTCTGTCCATCTCCCGAGCGGTATACGACTTGTCCCCCGACAAGGTGCGCGCGCACACCCGGTCGGCCAACGCCTCGGAGAAGGATGCGCGAGCAGCCATCTACGGCGCCGTGAAGCGCGTCCTCTCCGACAAGGACATTGTCATCCTCGACGGGCTCAACTACATCAAGGGGTGGCGATACCAGCTTCACTGCGAGGCCAAAGCCCTGAGGACGCCGAGCTGTATCCTCCAGATTGGATCTACGCGTGGTCAGGCCGAAGAGGTCAACCTCGAGAGACTACGGGTACGAAAACAAGATGCCGAAAACAACAGCGATACTGCTTCTGCAGCAGCGGCAGAAGAAGAACCATATGAACCAGACAACTGGGACAACCTAGTCTTCAGATACGAGGAGCCCAACCCGATGACGAGGTGGGACAGCCCCCTCTTCGCCCTCGTGTGGGACGACGGGGAGGACCAGACCCGCCGCGTCTTCGACAGCCTGTGGGACGCCATCGCCGGAGAGGGCCGCAAGATCGTCCGCCCCAACCAGTCCACCATCCAGAGGGGCCGCGACGCAGGCGGCGACTACCTGTACATACTCGACCGCGAGACCCAGGCCATCGTCAAGCGCATACTCGAGTACCAGCAGGGCGACGGGGGCGACGGAGGCGGCCAGGTCACCATAGCGCTGGACGCTGATGGCAAAGACGACCTCGTCGTCGAGCTGCCCGTGGGGAAGAAGGTCGGTCTCCCCCAGCTGCAGCGTCTACGGAGGGCCTTTGTCGGGCTTAACCGCGGGGGTATCGGGCTGGAGGCCGTTGGCAATATGGCGGCTGATAGGCTGCGGGAGGCTTTTGTGCGGTACCTTAATGACACGTTTGAGCAGGATGAATAGAATGTGCAGGCCACTTTACATCACGCAATGGCAGACGCAGGTTGTGAGCAATGGGGTAAGAAAGTTCACGATGGTGCTCGTAGCTTCTATGTGATGATTAATGACGTCTGATAAGGCTAGGAAGATTCGGAGTGAAGATATTAATCGCCGTAGACTACATCTACGTAGCATTGCTGTAATAGCAGTGAGTATCCATCGTACTCGTATTACTACTAGTACTACTCCGTACACGCACGGGCAAATATCCAGGCAGATGTGTGGTGGCGTTTACTGCACTTACATTATGTATGTCTTGCGTGGACATACAGCTGCCTACCGCCTGTACAGCGTATTCTAGGCTGTCAGTGAGTGACGCTGTCTCGCTTCTAACGGAGGTGCGTGTGTGTGTGTGTGTCAGCCAAATGCTGCCAGGGCGAGCACGGGCAAGTGGAAGCTTCTGTCCGCTTCCACTGATTGGAGGCGAATAACCTTGAGTACTATGTACTAAATACAGGCACTCTCTTACCCCTACGAGCAGAGAAGGTCTAAGAAAAAGATACATTGGTGACCACGCCACTTGTCAGCCTAAACTCAAGTACCGAGAGTCCTGAGCGCGCTGTACGACTACACCAAAGTGCCCTGTAGTTGGTCCCCTGTAGCGATCCGGTCCAGAGTGCGTGTCATTGATTTTCCGCACCGACCGAGGCTTCCAACGGTGATATCATTGGCCCACCGACCACTTTCTTCGCTCGCCATCACCCGTTGCAAGCAGTAGCAGCAGCAGCAGTAGCAACCAAGACAGAAGGACAGCTCAAACTAAACCCTGGGGCCCTTTGGCTTTCTCTCTCTCTGAACCTATTCCACCACCTCTTCTAACCCCAACAACCATCCTCCCTCCCCCCCCCCTCTCTCTCTCCAAACTTCAAATTCTTTTTTCTTTCTTGCATTTCTGTCCTCATCATCGGAAAGAGGACTGAGAGCAACTTGTTCACTTTTTTTCTTTTCCTTCCTACCTACGTTTCTCACCCGGTGCCGATTCTCGGTCACTACCAAAGCAGCATCTGAATCCGATAATCAAGAGCTGTCCTCGCCAACATGTCTGCTCAGGATGAGGACAAGAAGAAGGTCAACCTGACGTACGTTATCCCCTTGTCTCTCTGAAGCGCATCAGATGTTCGCTCTGTGTTGCCGTCTTCTCTTATTTGCGAATGCTTGGAGATGACGATGATGCTAACATTTCCTTTTCCGACTAGCGACCCCTCAGGTGCCGAAATCAAGAACGTTCGTCTCTCTCCCTCCCCCCCTCCTCCCACGACGACGATAACCCATCACACTCTCTCCGCCAACGGAAACAGCAACTGACATTATCACAGGAGGATGATGTGTCCACAGCTATCCTCAAGAAGAAGAAGAAGCCCAACCAGCTGATGTGCGTACCTCTCTCCTGCTCCGGAGCTGCTGATCCCGATAGCTTCCCCTCTCGTACTGACAACTGTCTCCACACAGGGTCACCGATGCTGTCAACGATGACAACAGCATCATCGCTCTCTCTGAGGCCACCATGGACACTCTTCAGCTCTTCCGCGGTGACACCGTCCTGATCCGCGGCAAGAAGCGCAAGGACACCGTTCTCATCGTCCTCGCCGATGACGAGCTCGATGACGGTAGCGCCCGCATCAACCGTGTTGTCCGCCACAACCTTCGTGTCAAGCACGGTGACATGATCACCATCCACCCTTGCCCTGATATCAAATACGTGAGTATACCCCGGTCTCTTACGCAAAACCGCCGCTGTGTGTTGATGCAGTACGTGCTGACATCGGAATTCCCCCCCGATACAGGCCAAGCGCATTGCAGTTCTCCCCATTGCCGACACCGTCGAGGGTATCACCGGCTCTCTGTTTGACGTCTTCCTTGCCCCCTACTTCCGCGAGGCCTACAGGCCTGTCCGCCAAGGCGATCTCTTCATCGCCCGTGGTGGTATGAGGCAGGTCGAGTTCAAGGTCGTCGAGGTCGACCCCCCGGAGTACGGCATTGTCGCCCAGGACACCGTCGTCCACTGCGAGGGTGACCCCATCCAGCGCGACGAGGAGGAGAACAACCTCAACGAGGTCGGCTACGACGACATCGGTGGCTGCCGCAAGCAGATGGCCCAGATCCGTGAGATGGTGGAGCTCCCCCTCCGTCACCCCCAGCTCTTCAAATCGATCGGTATCAAGCCCCCCCGTGGTGTCTTGCTGTACGGTCCTCCCGGTACCGGTAAGACGCTCATGGCCCGAGCTGTCGCCAACGAGACTGGTGCCTTCTTCTTCCTCATCAACGGTCCCGAGATCATGTCCAAGATGGCCGGTGAGTCTGAGTCAAACCTCCGCAAGGCTTTCGAGGAGGCCGAGAAGAACTCGCCCGCCATCATCTTCATCGATGAGATAGATTCCATCGCTCCCAAGCGTGAGAAGACCAATGGTGAGGTCGAGCGCCGTGTCGTCTCCCAGCTCCTCACCCTCATGGACGGCATGAAGGCCCGCTCCAACGTGGTCGTCATGGCCGCCACCAACCGCCCCAACTCGATCGACCCGGCTCTCCGTCGCTTCGGCCGCTTCGACCGCGAGGTCGACATTGGTATCCCCGACCCTACCGGCCGTCTCGAGATCCTCCAGATCCACACCAAGAACATGAAGCTTGGTGACGATGTCGACCTGGAGCAGATTGCTTCCGAGACCCACGGTTACGTCGGTTCCGATGTTGCCGCCCTCTGCTCCGAGGCTGCCATGCAGCAGATCCGTGAGAAGATGGACCTCATCGACCTCGACGAGGACACGATCGACGCCGAGGTCCTCGACTCGCTCGGTGTCACCATGGAGAACTTCCGCTTCGCCCTCGGCGTCTCCAACCCCTCGGCTCTCCGTGAGGTTGCCGTTGTCGAGGTCCCCAACGTCCGCTGGGAGGACATTGGTGGTCTCGAGGAGGTCAAGCAGGACCTCCGCGAGCAGGTCCAGTACCCCGTCGACCACCCCGAGAAGTTCCTCAAGTTCGGTCTCTCGCCCTCCAAGGGTGTCCTGTTCTTCGGTCCCCCCGGTACCGGTAAGACGCTGTTGGCCAAGGCTGTCGCCAACGAGTGCGCTGCCAACTTCATCTCCGTCAAGGGTCCTGAGCTTCTGAGCATGTGGTTCGGTGAGTCGGAGAGCAACATCCGCGACATCTTCGACAAGGCCCGTGCCGCTGCTCCTTGCATCGTCTTCCTCGACGAGCTTGACTCTATCGCCAAGGCCCGTGGTGGCTCGAATGGTGACGCCGGCGGTGCCTCTGACCGTGTCGTCAACCAGCTCCTGACCGGTATGTTTTCCCTGCTCCTTACATCCTAACAAATATGAATCCTCTACTAACACTACGCAGAAATGGATGGTATGACCTCGAAGAAGAACGTCTTCGTCATCGGTGCTACCAACCGTCCCGAGCAGCTCGACCCTGCCCTGTGCCGTCCTGGCCGTCTGGACTCGCTCATCTACGTCCCCCTGCCCGACGAGACCGGCCGTCTCAGCATCCTCCAGGCCCAGCTGCGCAAGTCGCCCGTCGCCTCGGATGTCAACCTCGGCTACATTGCCACCAAGACGCACGGCTTCTCCGGTGCTGATCTGGGCTTCATCACCCAGCGCGCCGTCAAGATTGCCATCAAGGAGGCCATCTCGCTTGACATCGAGCGCACCAAGGCCCGCGAGGCTGCCGGTGACGACATGGACGTCGACGACGAGGCTGAGGACCCCGTGCCCCAGCTGACCAAGGCCCACTTCGAGGAGGCCATGCAGATGGCCCGCAAGTCGGTGTCGGACGTCGAGGTGCGCCGCTACGAGGCGTTTGCCCAGCAGATGAAGAATGCCGGACCCGGCGCCTTCTTCAAGTTCCCCGAGGACGGTGCCACCGGTGACGCTGCTGGCGATGCCGGCAACTCGTTTGGCGACGCTGGTAACGACGATGACCTCTACGATTAAATGGAAAGGCGGGAAGGAGATTTTTGATGATGCAGTGGGGGAAAAGGGTGTTTGCATGTGTGCAAAGGTGTACGGAGCTACGCTCGAGCATATCACGTTCCCACCCTCCCTCAGAATCAGAATTTGTATTTTATGTTTCCCTCTCGCTGCGGGGCTTTTTCTTTCGAGATCTGCAGGATGCGTGCAATGCAATAACATGGCTTTTTTTCTTTATTCTCTTTCCTTTTTTTTTTCTTATGATTGGTGGTGGATGGGCTTGGTTTTATTTTTTACAAGGCAGTTTCCTTTTTTTTCTTTATTCAAACGTTGGACCTGCTTATCTATCTAGATTGGGAGTTTATGTTTGTGGTCTAGTAGAAGGAGGGGAAAAAAGAAGAAAGTGCACGCAGATGAAGGTGTAATTGAGATTTTAGTAACAGCTGCCTTGGGGTTTCGACAATGTCTATCAATACGTGAATCATATCTGTGATGTTACATGCAAAGGGTGCAGGTAGAGATGAAGTTAAGAGGTCAAGAGTACTAGTAGTGTGGTAAAGTGGTAGAGTGGTAAAGTGGTAGAGTGGTAAAGTGGTAGAGTGGTAAAGTAGTGATGATTAATTTGTCTGGATGATGATGCTATATTCGTCATGTCGTTTGTTGTTCCCTGGAGTCTAGTCCAGCTCAGACCAACCTGCCGCCTCCTTTTTCTGAATACTCATGTTCCGTAGAAGAGGGAGAGAGAGGGTGAAGTCGAGAATACGAGGACAAAGGTTATGTTTAGAAAAGAAGAAGAGAGAGATGCAGAAAGAAATCTCCATGTCGAATGAATATATCAATTATGCCCGCCCATTTTCGGCGAGCGACACCTTCAGACTGAACCACCATCATCAACCTCACATACAGCCTCTAGACTCTCCCTAGTGACACGGAGTGCCTCATCAATGACTTCCTGAGGTAGAGCTAGACTTTCTGATCCTCCTCCTGATGCAGAGTTGTTATTCCCATTCGTAGCTGACGACTTTTTCTTATTATTCTCCCCATTGGTGGTTCCATTTGTGCTGGCTTCCGCTGAAGAAGAAGAAGCTGTGGTACCTGATCGTACATCTTCCAAGACTCGTTGTAGTAGTTCGGGGTATGATGTTACTTGTCCTGATCGGAGGAGGGATAGAGCGTGGGATCGGATGGTTGTCGGCCAGTTGGAGGAGTGGGAGTTGAGAGAGTGGAGGAGGGATTCTTGGATTCTGGGGGGAATGTTAGCAGGAGGGGNGGGGGGGGGAAGATATAGAGAGGGAGGGGGAGATAGGAAAGAGAGAGAGGGGTGGAATGGGAGAATGTGAGGGGGCAAAAAAACATACTTGGTTACGTGACCATCTCGTAGGAGAAGAGCATTGATCTGAGATCGTAGATCGGGATCTAGCGTTGCGGGAGTGTAGGATGCTGCCGATGATGGGACTTTGGCTGGTGTAGATGGTTGTTGGGACATTGTGTTGGGTGTGTGTGTGTGGGAGAGGTTAGAGAGGGGAGGTCTTCTTTTTATCAGAAGGGAAAGTTGTCAAAGGGGGGGGACAAGCTTGGATGCGCCTGGTTCTTGACCCGGATGGAAAGATTGACGTCAAATGGACCTGGCTTGTTTCGTTGGCGTTGATGTGATGGAAACTCCTCTTCCTTGTTTATGTGTGTTGGTATAGATGGACAGGCTGTCCGTGGTGTTGGGTGTTATGGGACAGTGGGTGGTCTGGTACTGTATGTGATGAGGAGGGGGGGGGGTATGTCGATTGTCGGAAATGACGAGCTCGGGCTGTTTTCTTGCTATGTTGGTGATGATGGGCTTGGTCGGCTGGCCATGATGCCGTCTGTGGGTTTGTTTTTGTTTGGGGCGGGCGGGCGAGGCTGACCTTGTCAAGCCACATGGTTCAGCCACATGTGCGCCACAATGTTAACAGTGGTGTAGATCAAAAGTTCAACGTTTATACTAGTAGTAGTGGAATTGTGTTGATGTTTGTAAGTAGAGTAGAAATACTATTCGGATTCAATGTTAATAATAGGATTGGTTTATATTGATTGATATATGACATTGAAGTTTGGAGTATGGTATGGAGTGTGCTTGTCTGATCATACTGGATGAAGAAGTACAATTGGATACCCTGTAGCCACATCGTGGACGGCTGTGTTCTGTCGGACAGACATGCTCAGTAGTGTTCCATGTATGTTCTGGTAGACTGTACGCGTTTGAGAATGGTATTGTATACATTTTATATATATCACATTGACTGATTGTCCTTCTAGAAGCCTATCTCTAGGATGCTCATTGCTAGGATGATATATATATATACTAACACATCTAGAGACGAGACCCTACCATGACGGCCCGTCCCGAACACATCTGAACTCCATATCTTCAACCTCATTTCGATCCCAATCCATTGACAGGATTGACCAAGAACCCTGAGGACCCCGAGAAAAACACTGACCGACAAAATGGACCCTCCCCCTTTGTGAGTACCTTGAATGCGGGGAGCATGGGGGAGAGACAAAAATACGTCATGAAGCTGTATGTCTGTCGGTGACAGGTAGAGTTGGTCCTACTGTACAGGTATTTACAAGAACCGAGTAACAAAAACCAAGTACTACTACTCCATATGTTTGCATGTCACTCTTCTGGAAAAGTGGAAAGAAAAAAAGGAGGACCGTGCTTCTGTCCGTCTTGACCGAGTATTCATAATCTACTTGTAACAAGTCTTGGGAGTCGTTGATTGAGAAAAGAGGAAAGAATGTACAGCTATCCGATGTACAAACGTATGTATTCAAGATTTTTGAACACACCCGGTAGAAATAAGGAAAAAGCAATGATGCCATACTGACCACGGGAGTACTCTCCCCCTAAAAAAGAAAAAGAAAGCACATGATATGACCAATGTGTACCTAGGAAGGCAATGTGATGAAGAGTGACGAGGCAAGGGTGAGTGCATCTACGTTGGGACAATTGGACCTACCCTGCGTGTTTGATGTCAAACGTTCAAATACATGTGGTATCCGTACTTTGGTTGATATTCCTTTGAATGATGGATGCTAGAACATGTATCATTACCCGATGCATGACAACATATCGATATGATCTCCCCATCGAGATATGGAATGGACAAATGACCCATTGTGAATGACATGTTTGAGAACAAGTCACCAACTCTTATATCTACACGTAGTAGTAGTCTTTTACAACAACAACAACGTCGGTCCGCCAATTCATGTAATTCAGAAAACTTGCATACCTGCATAGTACTCCGTATACACACACACACACCAAAAGTCGTACCCACCCGGGGAATCCCCTCCCTTGTGATCCGGCTCATCGGCGGGCAGAGTAGCGGTGCATACACGTACATGCATAAGTGCTACCTGTACGGGTACGGGCATACCTGTATACTACATGTAGTAGTAGGTTGTATACTCCGTAGTCTGTACTCGTACTTGACCCTACTGTACAAGTAGTCATACAGGTATAGTATTACTCGTTGATACATGGCTGATCATGTTCCTACTCGTTAGAGCCATGGAGGAAATATGGAGTGTCCTCTTTGGTCGTAGTAACCTACAACTGATCCGGGGAAGATGGACCGTTGTATATACAGAGTACAGATCACCATTACCCGTAGAGTATGTACAGAGTAGAGTATGTAGAGCAGAGTAGAGTAGTATCTGTAAATGCAAGCAACCCCTGGGAATAGCCAAAAAGGGAAACTCGGTGAGTCCCAAGGTGATGATTCTTGTTTTTGGTGTACGGAGTACTTGGGGGGAGAGAATTTATCATTTTATACTTGTATCATCATTTAATCTCTAATCTATATTTCTTCATTCATTTAATTCATTCCTGTGTAAACGTCATGGCGGGGATACTCTTAGATACTCCGTAGAGTAAGAAGTAAAGAGTGCTCTGGTACTAACCAGACAATCCCGCCGGTTCGGGGCGGAACGGGCGGACCCACGGGCGGAAAAGTCTCCATCCAAATGAGCGGTCAACCGGGCATCCTTCCGGTTCTCCTTTACTCATCCTTTACTCTCTACGGAGTACTTAGGCTCCTTATTGTACTTACCCTCTACTCTACTCATCTTCTACACAGTACTCATATCTACTAGTGGTACTCTACTCTATCTATTCATACAGACTAGATACTATTACTTGATAGTACTACTCGTACTTCCCTTATGCAGCCACATACCATATCTTTTACACATTCTCATCCTTTAAAAAGAAGCCACATTCATATTCAAAAAGCAATGACTTATACACACACTCACACACACACAAATGACATGTCACATACTTCTCTTTGAGACCCATCGGACTTGAAAGCTTGTCTTTCATCATCTTGTCTTGTTGCTGTACACCCTCTTCCTTGTCAACTCTTTTTACGAGACCTCTGTATAATATCACTAGTAGTATTGACTACAAGTAATTCTCATCATCTACATCATCAACCATCTATAAACAACAAGACAAAATGTAATCATTCTCACTACTAGTACTAGCTACTATTCGCACCCAATATCAACATACATCACTACGCATGACAAGCTTCATATGCAACCCACCCCGGTCACCTACTGCATCCTGCATATTCGTACATGCTACTTGCTAGTAGTATTTCTTTTCTTTTCTTTTTTTATTTTTTAATTCTCTCTCTCTTTCTTTTCTTTTCTTTTCTTTCCCTTTCCCTTGATTCCCTTTTACCTTAACCTCCCCCCTCTCTCACGCCCCACCACCCTTCCGGATCATTCTCCTCAAATGCAGGCGTGGCATTCCGTTGTTGCTTGTGGCTTTAAAAACCAACTCATTCGTATGCCGTATGCCGTATGCCGTATTCTGCTTGCTGCTTGCTGCTTGCCGCCTCCCTACCATTTGCACATGCCAATCCATCTTTGAAACACACTTGGATGGAAAATCTTGACAACAACATCATCATCATCAACATCAACATCGACTGCAACTGTAACATACCATATCAAGACAACGGCACCCATACTGGTAATCTTCCTCCCGTCGCGCTAAGTGCCCCGTCCCGTCCCGTCCCGTCTCATCCTGTCCCGTTTCGCCGTCCTTGGCAAGTGTGTGTGTACGCGCTGTACTTGTAGCAAACAAACGACTACTACTGTTGCTCCTCTCCCTCATTCACCGAATCCTAGGTCCCGCTTCTCGGCTTCGGTGAACATTCGAACCCCGCCCCCCTGCGCCATTCAACTCCTCGCCACTACCTTCTCTCTCTCCATCTCTCTTTCTCTTTCTCTTTCGAGTGAAAGACACCTACAAGTCCAGGACCCTGTCAAAAACCCGCGGCAAACACGCACACAGGGAAAAATAAAAAATAAAGAAAAAGTCTCCCATCGGCGCAGCGAACGGACCACTGCATATCGTCGTCGCGGGGGGGAGGGGGGGATCGGGAGCGGTGAGCAGAACTTGCAAGGTAAACTACCCGTACAGGTAGACGGACGGAAGGGCAGACCATCCTCCCCCCCCCCGGCTACCGTCCAACGTGGCCTGTCCTTGTCAATCAACAGACTGCACTGAAATGTCAGCCCGTAAGGTCTAGATGCACAAGATTCTCATCACTGCATGCCGTGATGCCCATCGTCGCCCTTTGATATTATACCCGCCATGATAACACATTGTAATCCCACCTGGGATTCGTCACTATTACCTTGTTTGGCAATATGCCACCCACAGCCTTGTTAGTCCTCCCTCCCCTCACCACCACCCCAGGACGCTCGTGCAAGGATACATACCATGGTCATGGTCCTGGTCCTGATCCTCATCATCCGTCCATCATGCCAGATGGCAAAAATAGGGCGTATTAACCTCCACACTCGAGGAATTCGTGTGTGCGCTGTGCACAGGTGTGTGTGCACCCGCCTGCCCTCTTGAAATCCCCCGGCGGTGACGATTCGCCTAGATCTTGCCGGGTGTTTCATTGTTATTCGCCGATCCAATCCCGCGCCATCTTGTTCTCTCTTCTCTCGTGCACTCTGTCTTGTGCCCCGGGGCCCGGGGGTACCTGCAGCCTGCAGTAGTAGCAGCAATCAATCAATTCCCACGGCATTTTCTCTCCAGCTTGTATTAGTATTCAATCTTTGGACCTCGGGTGAGAGCGCCGTTTCGTATTCATTGCCCTAGTCTGTTGGCTGATATCCATTGGATATCCTCATGCGGCCGTATATGTGTCCCACCGAGAAGAGAATCGCATTGTGGCCCTAAAAAGCTGCCACAGGTGCAGCAGCTGTGCGCGCAGGCCCAGTCGCCCGGGTCGGCTCGGGCCCATTCGCCGGGGACACAAGTAACTCGGACTTGGTCATACTCCGCGTTACACTGCGCAAATGTTAGCACATGACGTAGCTGGTGATGATGTTGGACATGGCCAAAGCACAGTGAGCGCAGCGGGTGCAGCGAGTGCAGCGAGTGTAAATTGTAAATCGCCCTTGGTGTGCCCAGTCCGGGGTGAGATGCAGGGCATGGCTTTTTGCGCAACGTAGCCCGTTGTAAGTGGCCTTTTTGCTGCTGTATTACTCCGCGCTCCGCATGGTGGTGGGGGGTGAAGTAAAGAAAAGTAGTATTGAGAAGGAATAATCGTGCTGTCAAATTGCGTATCATCCCTCTGCAACACTCGTACTCTCCCTCGTACGATGGCTCGGGCTGACAACCTGGCACCGTGACAATAGTACCACTGTCTGCATGGCTGCCAAGATTGTCATCCTTTGGGAGCGGAAGCAGACAAACAGCTGCCTGGTTGATATCAGCCGTGATGTCGCACATACTGCTCGTGCCGACGACGGTGCGCCTTGAATTCTTACCTGACCATCAGATACAACGTATGCCGCCCTATAACTCATGAGCCGCCTGCGTTATTACCTTGCGAGCAAGAAGCGGCGTTTCATGATCAGGACGTATGGATTGATACGTTGATACAGTGGTGTGTGTGTGTGTGTGTGTGTGCGTCTGTACCTGTAGGCTGTACTCGACGCTGTACACTCTCATATGTGTACACTCCAAGATGCACCAGCCACATGCATCGAGCCATCCCTCTCCAGATTCCCCATGTACAGATATTGCTTCTTGGCACTCCGGAGTTGACTTGATTGGCCCACCTGTCGATTGCTTCATCACAGTCTCCCCCCCCAACCTTGGACCGTTGTTGTATTCTTGAATCCTTGATTGATGCGATGCGATGCACCATACCGGCGAGCAGCACGGTTAATGGACCAACAGTATATTGGCATCGGCCAACAACGTTAAAACATACTCGCGCTGCGCCGTAATATTCGCTACTCGCACCCGCGGTTGCTATTATTGCCGGCAGGCTGGCTGCGTGCTGCCCGTCTAGTCGCATCGAGTGTAGTGGCAGGATGGTAGCAATGCGACTAATGCATGGTTGTCACGGTAAGATTTTCAAGGCCAATCAATCGACATGCCATCTGACCATTCGAGCTTGTTTCGGGCTTTCCTTGTCTCTCAGCACTTGTGACCCATGCAGTGTTAGTGCAGGTACTCGGACTTGTGAGCAGCACGTCGGCCGTTGATGTCTTTGTTTTTTTCTTCTTCTTCTTCTCGTTTCCCTTTCCTTTTCCCTTTTCTTGCTGTGATAAGCTGTGAGGTAAGCAAGCCCTAGCAATGGAATTCCCCTCTCCATCTGCCCTGCTCTGCTATTAGCACCAGATACCCAGTCAGCATTACTGTCTGCGTCTCGACCAAGCACCAAAGAGGCAGCCAAGCACTTTACGGCCCTACTCGACGACTCATACGAGTGAGTAGTGGTATTTCCTGCCGTCATGGGCTCGAATCACGGGGCAGCGCAGCCATGCCGCGTGCGTCGCCGCCGCCACCAACATCATCACGTTTCTTCTGTCTCGGATCGGAAAAAGAGGCTGCCATGCCGCGTCGTCACGAGGGGAACACGGCGAATCGTTAACGGTAGAACAAGAGCTTCACAGCCCTGACAACCCTCTGACCTTTGACCCTTTGTCTTTGGTGGGACCCACTCCGTCACTCTGTGCACCTCATGGTAAGTGGTCAGTGATTCACGCTCTTTTGTGATGCTGCTGCCGGCCTTTTCAAGCTTTCTGCCTGTTTCTTTGTCGCAGATTCTCGTGTTCGACGAGTGGGCGCGCGGCGGCTGGTAATACTTGGTGTGCTCTCTCGTAACACTTTACTTGCCAATTGGCAGGCACGATATAACTGGAGAAGGACGGTTAACATGTTCTCGACTCTATGCTGTGCCCTCTTTTCTTGTCGTTTCTTTTTCCATCTTTTTTTTCTTTCCTTTTTGCTCCTGGCATTGCCCCAGCGGGGTTTCGGCAATGATAAATATGGGATTCCTATTTTTGGACTGGGCAATGTCAACCAGGCAATGCCAACTAGGCAGTGACTGATTGACTGATCACTGCTACCCAAGTTAGCGACATGTGTGCTGGTCGGTTCCTGGATCAGCAGTGATTAGTAGACTGTATTCTGCTGCTGTATTGGAGTCCATGGTGAGAGAAAGATTGCCTGTATTAGATGGCCGTGATTGTGCGACAAATTAAAAGAATGACAAGCGTTGACAGGCGACGGGAGAGGCAACTTGGCTTGTGACCCCAGAGTACGAGTACTTGTACAAAGGTCCAAAGGCATCTCGGTCGCATTTTAGTGCTTTGCCACTGAGACAGTCAGTGTACGAGTACATATCAATACTCTCGTACCCCGTACCCAGTGATCCATAACCGTCACCTGCTCAAGCAGACACGAGCCTTTGATCCAAGGCGCAGCAAGCAGCAAGCTACGACTTGACCACGCGGTCCACAAGACTTGACTTTACCTGTACTCGTACGAGCGTCGAGTACTGCTGCTCAGTGCTCATCCACTCTGGTGGCTGGGTGAATTGCTCACACCCACCCGAGCAAAAAGAAGGTGCAATTTGTGGCGGCTAACCAAATCAACAAGGCAGATGGTCCAAAAGGGGTTCAAGGCAGGCAGCTGAGCCGCCCAGTCGTGCCAATCGTGCCAATCGTCCCAGTCGTACACCACTGTACCATCCGACGACTCGACCCGCGCTGTCCGCCCTCTCAAGTCCCCAGGTAGGGCCCCATATGCCCCCCCCCTCAAAAGAGGTACGGACCACTGAGCAAGAATTCAAGAGCCAAAGTCTCTCGAGGGCACTCATTGGCGATTGGGTCGTGCGTTGGACTGCAGCTGTGGGGTGGCACTAGACCTCAGCGGTAGTAGGCCATCGGATGGGCCAGGGTCTTCAACAACAGACGGGGTACGGAGTAATAGTATCCGCTGGTCCCCTTTCCGCTTTGGTTTTCAGGAAGCAACTCGAAGCTGCTCCATACTTGGCAATGCTTGGTGCCGAATACGTGCGTGGTCTGGCAGCTGGGCGTCGCCAAGACTGAGGTCTATCCGTGATTCACCTTGCTTTTTTGACTGTTGCCCTCGTAGGGGTTTACCGTGTGTCATTGAGACTCGCATGCAATGGTACCCCGTAACATGTGTTTGCGCGTGTGTGCGAGTATCTGCAAGACACTTGTTAGGATTCAGGAAAATAAAAAAGAAATAAAAAGAAGAAACACGAGGCCATGTGGCTTGGTAGAATACGACGTAATAATACCGACTAGATATTTGTAGTGTCAAAGATGTGATGATACCAATTAAAGACTCCATAATAATATGCCTACCTCATGGTTGCCCCAGGCTGGAAGGGCCAGGGAGGTCAACCCCGGCCACTCTGATCCAATCATATGGAGACCCGGATCGGAATCGACGAGGCTTGAGGTCGAGGCCATGTACTCGTGCAGACATGGAGTACGAGTAGCATTCGTCGAGCTGCGAGGCGTACGTCGTAATATGTTGTACTCGTACTCCGTGGGTAACATGCTGGTAGCAACACGTTGGTAACAGCAAGTTGGTAGCAATCTGGCAGTATTGTCAACGTCGGATCAAAAGATTACGACGTAGGACCAGGACCGGTCGTCGGGTCTCGTCGGATAATGTCAGTAATCGGGGCCAGCCCGCACAGCGGCCCAATTGAGTAAGATGTATACTCAGAAGGAGAAGGTCGTGGTTGTACAGCAGACGGGCTAACTGTCGTGGATTGACTGTCGTGGAGTGGTGGCACTGGGTGGTTGATGTGAGGGCGGTGATGTTGTGTTGCCCAATCTCGACTTCCATGCTGTGCTCGTACAACGCGTCGTCCACTTGAGAGGGTACAAATATCTGTACGAGGACTCGAGGTTAGCATTGATAGTATTCACACACACACACATTTAAAACAACGACACCGATACACACACACACACACACACACATATACCCCCCGGAGTCTTCCCCTTTGCTCTGCCCGGGCTTTCAAAGCGAATAGCTGTAATACCCGGAAAGGCCATTGTACGAATGCATAGGTACTAATATTATGCCGTGGCACTGCATTGCATACGGGGCCGTTGGGTTTTCGGGCCAGAATGTTCGGCGCAGGAGCGACAGGGTAGTGAGTGGTGAGGGATGATGGATGATTGCCATGTTGGCTTGATGATTTGGTACGACTTGTGTCTGCGCTCGTGCATCTTGCATAGCGTGTAACTCGTAGTACCTGTAGTACTCGTAGATGGTCGTCGTAGTTGTCATTGTAAAGGCCGAGTCAATGGATTACTACTCGTACTGGCAAGACACAGACAGAATGGTGTGAAAGATCTAGCACTCGTACGGAGTATTACTTCAATGTTAAGTTGTATTGAGTAAGGGCAGGTACCTTGATTGTCGCTCCTGCCTCGGTGGTATGGATGGATGGTGCTACTCGTGGTAAGAGTACTTGAGTCGTACCTTCCGTACCTTCCTTGCTTCGTCGCCTCGGAACATTCGTTACTACCAGCACAAGGAAGGAGCGATCCGGTACCGGCTATACAGCAGGACCTTTGGCACTCCGGACTGGTCCTCTCAATGGTTCGACATATCACCAGTAGTAGTACAAATGCCGTACGAGCCCGTAGCCATTGATTATAAGTAGGAGCATTTCTCTAGGGGTTTTCACCATGGTTCTATACAGCAACTTCAAGTCTTCATAGAGAGTACAAGTATTCATTCATTCACTCTGTGTCTACTAGTGCTCCGTGTACCCAGAGTCCCAGACGCAGACGACCCTGCCGAGGATCCACCTGCCTGGGCGCGCAGACAAGTGGGGCCAAGGCTGGCTGTGAAGGCTTGAAGCCGATTCTGGGTGCGTTGAAGGTGCAGCAGGCGCGTGCGCCGGGGCAGGTGCGAGTCGGTCGGTGCAGCTAGTAGTACGGAGTAGACTGTAGTACACTGTAAGTTGGAGACGGGGGACCTATGCTTAAAGTACAGGTACATCTGAGAGGCCTACAACGGCTGGCAGTTGTAAATAGAGATGGGGCAGTTCCAGGCCCTGACATTCACTGCAACATAATGGGCCAGCAGCAAATGACCCACTAACAGTTCACTGTCCATCACCGTACGCCACAGCATCACATGTATCTTTTACTTCATTAGCTGTACCGACCAGGATTCCCGGAGACCCCACCACCATCATCGCCATCACCGTCGACCTACACCCACAGCGGCGGAACAGCTCCCAACCCGTCTCTTGTCTCCTTTGTAAATCGTCTTTTTTTTGCCCCCCCCGTTAGTCTTTCTTTTTTCTTCCTTCTTCCTTTCTCTTCTTGTTTTTATTTTATTTGAATCATCATCGTCTATTTCCGTATTACTTGATATTCAATCATCATCTTCTTTCCCCCCCTCTCCCCCCTCCCTCCCTCCTAGCGTATGTCGTCGTCGCATTGTGCCGTGTCCCGCCTCCTCCCCCTTCTCCCCTCCACCACTACCTCCTTCTCCCCGCCCTATTATCAACTTACTCGTTCTCTCTCGATTCGGAGACTGTTGCAGGGTCTCTACAACTAGTCGACTTTGGCCTCCATCTTTCGGCCTCCATCTTCTTTGGATTCTCTCCTTCATTCGCCCTACAGGCAAAAGCAAATCCTCGTCTTTGACCAGGTATACAGAGTACAGTAGTATACTACGAGTACTACTAGTAGTAAGTTGCCGCCTTCTGCCCCTCCACCAACGAATCGGCTACAACGCTAGATTCCGGGCTTCTCACTCTCTGTCTCCCTCTCCGTTGTCCCTCCCCCTTCTTTTAACACTATTCTTTTTAAACACTTCAAATATCCTGTCTTGGGACATTCCTTTCTTCACCTCATCCTCACCCCCGTCTTCCTCCCCCGTCCTCCTTCTCCTCCCCCCCACTTCTCTCACCTCTCTATCCTCACTTTCGCTCTTAATAACATTGTCCCTTCTCAGAGACTAGCATACCACCCACTCCTTCACTCGCTTCTCGTTTCTCGTGTGTCGTCAATCGCCACCAGACGGGCAATGATTCAATCCCGGTGATTGTCTTCTTCACTCGCTTTGTACGTCATAATAACTTCTGCCTGACCTCTCTCTTCTACCCCCCGGCCCCCCTTCCGATTGCACACCCCCCCGTCCGATTCTACTACCCTGCTTCGTTCTTTACCTATTCGGGGTCGCCCTGGGGAAACCACACCGTTCTTCCTCCACCGACCTCTTCTACCTCCAGGCCCTTCCTTCAGCGTCCCTTCAGCGTCAGAGAGGCTTCAATTCGAGAAATACTGGTGGCCTGGGACATCGGATCCATCTCTCGTGACCTGCAGTGGCGACTTCTACTCTTGGCGTTGGGAAGTGCCTGGCTGGGGCTGAGTCCTTGTCTTCTGCTTGCCCACACTCACATTTTACAACGCGCACCACAACATTCTCGATTGTGCCTCAGCTAACGCGGCCGTTCCAATCTTCACAGTTTAGCCCGCCATGGTTGCCGTACGGCAGACCCAGGACCCGCGGCAGCGGCTCTTCGACCTCGACGACCGGCCCTCCCCTCCTCCCTCTCCTCCTCTCTCCCGTCCTTACAGCCTAGTCGACGCTGTCCTCCGCGAAACCCAGTACCTATACGCCCTCGTTCTCCTCATCACCTTTATCACTCTGGCAGCATGGTATAGCGTCTACAATGCCAAGAAGGAGGACATCATTGTCCAATCCCACATCAAGGGACCTGGAGGAAAGCCTTTGCCTATAACCAGGCGCAAGAAGCGTGACAGCCAGGAACGCAAGATTGGGCCGCACTTTGGCTTTGCTGCCAAGAATGTCTTTCGCTACCTTGCCGCCATGGTCTTCTTCACCTACGTTGGGAGTGGCGTGGCCATGTTCAACCACGCTTTCCGTTACGATGACCCATACAGGTGGTCCAGGGAAGGTCTTATGTGGGCTGGTGAATCCAGTGTTGTATGTCTTTTTGTCCCTCAATCACGATGAGATGAGATCGGTTGTACTCGTCTCATATGTCGAGAACCCAATGCTGACCCAGGTTTCTCCTTACAGGTCAACGTTATCGGTGCCACCTTCTTCTACCTGTACATGTTCGTTTCCCTGTTCGACTGGCGAAAGGGCCCTAATGTTGTGCACCTCATCATCTGGTGCATGGGTCTGACGGGCGAACTCACCATGTCATTGTCGACTTTTATTGCCGCCTCCCAGTGCCATTTCAAGCGCGTCATCGTGGCAGACAGTGACCAAGACGACGACACATCCGACTGCCTCGACTACTGGACCAAGATCGACCTGGTCCTCTACTTTGTCCGCGTGTTGCATCTTTTGGCACTGATCTCCCTATTCTCCCTGGCCTGGCTACTTAAGATCCGCAGGAGAGCTGACGAGAAGCTCGAGAACGGAAATGCTGCTGCCGAATCGACGCCCCTGCTTAATGGGTCTAGGAGGTCATATGACACGCACGGCGCCAATGGCAACAGCAACAGCAACAGTAACAGCAACATCAACATCAACAGCAATAGCAACGAGACGACCCAACGTGGAAAGCGGAGAAGGACCATGTCCAACGCTGTTAAGGCGGCGAGTTCTGGTTCTCCCCGCAACGACGATCACGTTGCCTTTTACCGCCCTTCCAAGTTGCCTCATAAGACGTGGTGGGAGTACATGAGGGGATACTCCCTCTTCTTCCCCTACCTCTGGCCGAAGGACAGCCTCAAGCTCCAGATGCACGTCATGTCCTGCTTCGTCCTCATCATGCTGCAGCGTCTCGTCAACGTGGCGGTACCAACCCAGATTGGTGCTGTTGTCAATGACCTCGAAGCCGTCATCAAGAGCGTCAAGGCTGGCGACCCACTGACCATTTCTGTCTTTCCCATCAAGAATTTTCTCATCCTTGGCTTCCTCTGGACTCTGCAAGGACAGTCGGGTCTTCTCGGGGCCTTCCGATCGCTCCTCTGGATCCCCGTATCCCAGCACTCGTATCGTGGCCTGACGACTGCGGCCTTTAACCACGTCCACTCGCTCAGTCTCGACTTTCATCTTTCAAAGCGCACGGGAGAGGTCCTCTCGGCTCTCAACAAGGGGTCTGCCATCAACCAATTCCTCGAGCAGGTCACTTTCCAGGTCTTCCCCATGCTGTTCGACCTTTTCCTGTCCATCTCGGTCTTCTACGTCAAGTACGGTGCCCTCTACGCCGAGATCAACATGGTAGACACTTGCTGGTATCTGTACATGACGATCAAGATGGCGTCCACCCGCGCCGACCAGCGACGAGAGATGACCAATGCGGACCGCGAGGAGGAGGCGGTGAAGAATGACTCTATCTCTAGTTACGAGACGGTCAAGTACTTCAACGCTGAGGACTTTGAGTCCGGCCGCTACCGTGACAAGGTCAGCACCTTTCAGTCGGCCGAGGCCAAGGTGCAGATGGGCATGGTCATGATGAACATTTGCCAAGCGATCGTCTTCAACCTGGGCCGCATCATCGCAGCCATCATCTGCGGCTGGCAGGTGGCAGTGGGCGTGCGCACTACGGGAGACTGGTTCACCGTCGTCTCGTACCTGACGCAGCTGCAGGGACCACTCAACTTCTTTGGGACATTCTACCGCACCGTGCAGCAGGCCATGATCTCTGGCGAGAGGCTTCTGGAGCTCTTCAAGATCCAGCCGACAGTGGTCGACACGCCGCACGCCAAGCCTCTCGAAGACTTCCAGGGACACATCAAGTGGAATAATGTCAGCTTCTCGTACGACCGCCGACGCCCGGCTCTCCGCAACGTGAGCTTTGAGTGTCTCCCGGGAACGACGACGGCGTTTGTTGGCGAGTCTGGCGGTGGCAAGTCTACGCTGTTCCGACACATGTTCCGGTACTACGACTGCGACGAGGGCACGATTGAGTTGGACGGCAAGAACGTCAAGGACCTGACGATCCAGTCCGTGAGGCGCCACATCGGCGTCGTCCCCCAAGACACGACGCTGTTCAACGAGTCTCTCATGTACAACCTGATGTACGCCAACCCCGACGCCACCGAGGAGCAGGTCTATGCCGCGTGCAGGGCTGCCAGCATCCACGACCGTATCATGTCCTTCCCGGATCAGTACAACACACAGGTGGGCGAGCGTGGGCTACGACTCAGCGGCGGTGAGAAGCAGCGCGTCGCCATTGCGCGGACCATCCTCAAGGACCCCAAGATCATCATGCTCGACGAGGCCACTTCGGCACTGGACACGCACACGGAGCAGGAGATCCAGGACAATGTGTGGAAGATTGGCGAGGGCCGCACCCTCCTCACGATTGCGCATCGCCTCTCGACCATTACCCACGCCGACCAGATTATTGTCCTGCACGCGGGAACGGTGGTCGAGAGGGGCACCCACGACGACCTGCTGACCAAGAAAGGCCGGTACGCGTCCATGTGGGAGAAGCAGATTCGCGCGGAGAAGGCGCTCGACGCGGCACGCGAGGCTCACCTCAAGGCGGCGCGGGCCATGAGGAGGGCCAACATGGGCAGCCAAGACAAGTCGACGGGCAGCACGGCCGGGTCCAACGACGGCGAGGGGGATGCACAGTGCCACAGCGGCGAGCAAACCTCTGCGTCGTCGGCGGGGTCAGCGACCAGCTCTGATACAGATTCCACACATACCGATGAGCGGGATGATGGGGTGGTCGAGCCCGGCGTTGGACAAGGACATTGATATTCTGTCAACAATGCCATATTATTTCTTCCTTTCTTTCCTTTTTGCTTTAAGCGGCAGCATTCACAACACACATATACACACAAACACACACACAACACTTTACGCCCTCAACATTTTTTTTTTCATCAACATACACACCTTTCGACGAGATACGCTTCTTTTCTTTCGACTTTAATTTTCCAGTACACTTTTTCTCCTTTTACAACACAAAGTACTCTTTTTGTTTTTTCTCCAGTACAAAATCGGCAATTTGGAGGGGAGCCGGGGGTGGAATCTGGTGCTGCTCTCCTCTCACCGCATTCAAGCGAGCATTATCATGTTTGTGTGGCAAACGACGTGTCATTGACCTCTTTACCGCTTTATTTCCCTCTCCTCCCTTCTTTTGCCTCGTTTATTTTCCCCCTTATGGATCCAGCATGAAGACTGCATGACACTGGCGTTGGAGATTTATTATTATTCTTTTTTTCTCTTTCTTTCTTTCTTTACTCTTTGAGTACTTGACCTTCTCCACTTGGGCACCAGTGGGGTACAAGGTCAGGGGTTCTTGCTACTCTCGAGTACGGAGCACTACTACTATCCGATAATAATTGCGTTTGTGTTTTTTTTTTCCCAATCCCTATAGGGGACCTTTTTCTTCTTCTTCTTTTTCTTTACTTTACCTCTTTTGCTAAAGATGGTATTATTGCGTAACTTTTCGTTGTTTTAGGGGTACGGCGGGTTGGTTCACACTTGGTTTTCTTGTCTCTTGTCCGGTTTGGCTATGACTTTGTTTCTTGCCTTCTTCTCTTGTCTTTTCCCCCCCTCCGTTCTTACTGTGCTTTATTTACATTGGTTGAAAGAGAAGACAAAAAAAAAATGATATCAGGACTTTTTTTAAAAAAAAGGTGGCGTGGATGGATGTGATTCTTTCCTTTTTTTTTTCCCTATCGAATACGGTTTCCATTACAATGTCGTCATACTGGTGTTTTCTATGTTTCCACCACACGGTGGTCCTATGATACCTTGGACTGTTTCCTTCTCATGATTCGCTGTTTCTCCTTCTCGTGCTTTCTGTCTGTTCTCTTGACTTTTCTTTGACTTCTGACTGCTACCTTGAGCATTTACACAAAAGTTATCTTATTTAGTACCTACAGTAGTATCTACTACTGCTACTACTACTACTACTACTAGTAGTAATAGGATGAATGGGCTTGGATGGAACAAGAAAATTGGCTTTTAATGGAACATGGCGTTCTTTTGTTACCTTCTCGATTGTAGCACTAGGACTACTTAGGGAATACGAATATGCATAATAGTACTAGGAGTCACTCTACTTTCCGTATAAACGTGTCATGGCCATGGTGGCTGAATGAGTTTGAAAAAAAGTAAACGTGGCTGATGGCTTCACCTTGAGCTTGATAGTCATTGATGATGCCTTCACTACTGTTACCTCCTTACCTCTACAGAGTACAAGAGCCATGGTCCATGCATTCAGCCCAATTAGCCTAATGTTTCCAACTCCCATGGTATTCAGTCTAACAGGTCAAGCATTCAGACAAAGGCAACATGATATTACAAGATATATAAGATAAACTACATAGAAAAAAAAAACATGATACATGACGACACTCCATACCTTTTAAACCCATCTCTTTTCAAATAAATATTTATAACTGTGTTTTTTTCTTCTTCTTCAAAATGTCCATCAGATGTCGTCGTCTCTCGTAAGAGGAAGAGACAAGGACAGTGTTTACTTTGTCAAAGCAATGAATGAATTGCCCTTGTTTTCCCTCATTGGGGGGGG